>PJEM01007105.1:0-100796 GCA_004023845.1 Helogale parvula | reverse complement strand
GGGTGGGGCGGGGTGAGGGTCTGGGGCCAAGGGGTGGGAAACTGACGAGCGAATGAACCGCCGAGCTGGCTGCCTCGTCGCGCACTGGCTCTGCACCCACATCCCGCGGCTGCGTGGCCCGGCTTTGCCTGCCACCGAGCGGCAAGGAGTCCGGAGCGTCCGCGGTCCGCGCAGGAGCCTGGGTTCCGAAGGAAGGCTCAGGGCTCTGGGAGGCGGATGCTCAGTTACCCTCCAGGGGCCCGAGGGGCTGCGATCCCGCAGGGTTCAGGGTCAGGGCTGTGTGATGGGGTCCCGGCAGCCAGCCCTCTGCTTTACCAAGGGCTCAAGCCCTGTCCACTCAGGAGTGGACTTTGATTGTCATCCCGCCTGGGCACAGGGGCCGAGGGTCGGTAATGAGAATGTCTCCCAGGGCTGCCTTACACTTCTGTCCGCAGAACAGTATAGGTGGCAAGTCTACAGGGACCACAGAGGGGCTGGGTGCGTCCCTCAGGTAAGGCTGTGGTGGTGCTGGCCTGGCTGCCCCTCACTCTGTGCTGGAGCACCTCCCTGAACCATTTCTGCCGCAGCCAGCGGGGCCTGGTGAGGACAGTGTTGGAGAAACACCCTGCGACGCTGTGAGCTGGGTCTTCCCACCTGGCTTTGTGGAGGGTGTGGGACTCCATCTGATGAAACGAAATGAAATGCAGGCACAGAGGCAGGAGGGGAGGGTGTCCTAGTAGAGGAAACAGCAGGGGCAGAGGCAGAGGGTGAATCCGGGGATCTGGGTTGAAAGGAGGCAGGTCCTGGGGGGCAGGTGGGGGTGCGGGGTGTGCTGAGGACTCACAGGAGATTTGGAATGAAGGGTGAGGTTGGCCCACGGACTGACTGGCAGCCTTTACCTCTCGTGCCCCCAAGTCAATAGTAGCACAGCCCCTGCTGGAGAGTTTGGGGGGGCATGGGGCAGAGGAGCTTGCCCTGCCCTAGAGGGAAGGCATTAGGGTAAACTCTTGGCTTTCCAAGGCAGCAGTCATGGCTTTCCAAGGCAGCAGGCACCTGGATGTAGGGTGCTTGACTGGTTCAGTCAGTAGAGCATGGGACTCTTGATCTTGGGGTTGTGAGTTCGAGCCCCACATTGGACATGGAGTTTACTGAAAAGAAAAGGCCTGGACCTGACCTGGGACCTTCCAGGGGCCAGAGGGAAAGGAGTTGGTTCCCCAGCCTCCTCCCTCACCCCCTGCAGCTGCAATCTCAAATCCCTGCCGGCCTGGTACTTGCCACGGTACATTAGAAATGGATTACTGGCCAGTCCTTGCCGGTGGCTCTGAGCTCTGAACGTTTCCCCAGGCCATAGTGCACAGTGGTTAGGGTTGTGGCCTCTAGAATCAGAAGACCTGTGATCAAATCCTGGCTCCGTCAGCTAATTCACCACTTCGTGCCTCGGCTTCCTCATCGGTCTGTAAAATGGGGGTGATGAGTCCTTACCGCATGTGAGTTAACACAGGTGAAGTGCAGTGTCACCACAGCGCTGGCCGGTAGTGAGGGCTCGGGATCTTAAAGACATGGGGATGGGGGCAGAGTGTGGGGGTGGGAGGGAAGCTGTGAGGGGCCTGGGGAGGGGTATTCACTGATCCTTTTTTCATTGACTGTTCCTCATCTGTGCGGGGGACAGGGAGGCTGAACTTGGACGCTCTAAGGGTCTCAGGTTGAAGAACGCTGGGAGGGGCCGTGGCAGGGAGAGTTGTGGGCTAACGTGGAGATCTCTGCATCATGGAGATCTCTACATCTACCTGGAGGATGAGGCCCAGCCTGGCCCCTGTCTGTGTGGTTCTGGTGGGGAGGCCCTGAGGCTGTGTCCTGCCTCCTGCACCTGTGAGATGGGGGGCTGGGGGGGCACTGTCCCCCTGGCCTTAGATCTGGTCTGGCCCATACAACAGAGTCAGGGAGGCCCGGTGTCCAGCCCCCAGCCCTCTCAATGGACATTTGCTCTGGCTTTGATCCCTGCCTCTCACACTGGCTTCAGAATCTGAAAAACCAAAAGGCCCATCTTGTTCCCTCACCCCCAATTTACAGATCATTTTACAACAGCCTTTAAACAATTTTTAAAATTTTGTTTCATGTTTATTATTTTTGAGAGAGAGAGAGAGCGCGCATGAGCGGGGGAGGGACAGAGGGAGACACAGAATCTGAAGCAGGCTCCAGGCTCTGAGCTGTCAGCCCAGAACCTGACGTGGGGCTCGAACTCACAAACTGCGAGATCACGACCTGAGCCAAAGTCAGTGCCCCTTTTTTAAACAATTATTTATGAAGCATCTGTTATGTGCTGTGCAGGCAAACTCAGTGCTAACAGTGAATGAAGGATAGTTGAGGATCCCCTTCTCTCTGGGGGTGGAGAAGGCCACTCTGAAGAGGTGACATTTAAGCTTCTGCCTGAATGACTGGGAGAGAGCCAACTTAGCATCTGTATGGGCCAGGGTAAAGCCGTCTGGTGGATGTATAATGCAAGCCACAAATGGGTCCCACGTGGGTAATTTAAAATTTTCTAGTAACCACATTTTTAAAAAGTCAAAAGAAACAGGTAAAATTAATTTTAATAATATATTTAATTTAACCCAGTATATCAAAATACTATTTCAACATGGACTCCATATAAAAATTATTACTAAGATTTTTATATTCTTTTTCTTGTACTAAATCTTTGAACTCTAGTGTCTGTTTTACACTCACAGCACTTTTCAACCCAGACAAGTTGCATATCAAGCGCTCAGTGGCTCCATGTGGCTGGGGGCTACTCTATTTGACAGCACAAGTCTAGATGTTAAGAGCACGCACGATACTTGCTGTGTGACCTTGGGCAAGTAGCTGAACCACTCTGTGCCTTGGTTTCTTTATCTATAAAATGGGGTAATAATAGAACCTGCCCCTTAGAGCTGTTAGGAGAATGAAATAAACTCATAAACATAAAGACCTAAAAAAACATAAACATAAAGTGCCTGGCAGGCAGAAAGTGCTGTTTAAATGTTAGCTATTAATAAGAATTAGAAAAACGAGACTTTAATAAATCTCTGAAGAAAGAGCAGCCACGGCAGACAACAGAGAGCAGAAAGAAGAGCAGGACGGTGGGGGGCAGGGGTGGGGGAGGGGGGAACAGTGCTGGGGCAGAGGTGGCCAGGGGGCACAGAGGGGGCCGGCAGGGTAGTGCCCATCACACCCAGCCTTGAAGAGCTTGGTTTTCAGCTCTGTGAGCAGAGCCTGAGAAACCAGAGAAAATCCTAAGGGCACCTGTTGCCATCTCAAGGGATGGGGTGTGATCCCCGAGTGGGGGAGGGGCTGGTGCACCCCTCCGACCTCCTCCTCTCGCTCTCACTCCAAAACTGTTGCATTCCTTCCCCCACACCCCCCACCCCCCAGCCGTCCGGGAGCCGGGGCATCAGCTGGAGGGGGAATATTAATGATTCAATTTTCAACCGGGTTCCACTCCAGGGCCTCGCCTGCGACATGCATTTTTAATCATAACAAAACAGAATGACAAAGGGAGTCATTTGCAGCCAGGCAGCTCCTGCTGGCTGGCCCCCCTGAAGGGTCTACTTGGGGGGAGGGGGAGCTGGCTTCCCAGCCCACAAGACATTCCTCATTCTGGTGCCCAACTTCAGAGAGGGTCTAGCTGTGGGCCCAGCCTCTGGCCGCGCCACACCATGCAAGTCATTCTCTCTGGGCCATGCGTGACTCTCTTCCAGAAGGGGGTTACCGGATTGGGGGAAGCAGAAACAGTTGGGTGCCCATGGACTAGACCCAGTAAGCTGGGGGTAGCAAAGACCGACAGTGCCGGCTGATCCACTTCAGGGTCAAATAGCCCTGGGGTGACACGGGGCTGTGGGCATATGGGGGTTGCAGAGGATTCTATCTGCTCATCCCTCAAAGCCTGGACTCACTCTTCCTTCTCTGAACTTCTGTGGGGCTTGGGGCTGGATATACAGGGGCTGGCAGGTGCCTTCTGAGCTGACCTCACCTTGGTGCTCACTCGTGATTGGCTAGCCCCTTCTGATGGAAGGGGCACTTAGTTCTCAACTGGATGACGTTCTGTGGGCTGCTGGGTCCTGGCCCATCCTGTTCGGGGGTGACTAGCTTCGCACTGAGTCAATCTTTCAGTCTTCCTGATATCCACAAGGGCTCCTTTTTATATCCTCCTTGTGTCACACAGCAGGTGCTCAATAAGTGCTTGCTGGCTGGTTGGTTCCAACTTGGCTAATTCTCTGACTGTGCTACTTTCTTCCCCCATGATGTACGTTTGTGAGGCTGGTTCCTAAGTTGGGCTTTTACATATTTCCCGCCAGAAAGTCCCTGTCTTGATTTGGTTAACTCTGCTCTCAGGTGTAATGAATTAATAATAGCACCCACCACCATTTATTAGGTGCTCGTTATGCGTCAGGTGCTAAACACTTGGCCAACACAGGTAATCTAGGTAATACAATCTTTAATCTTCATGACAACCCCATGGAATAGGTACTACAATTTAGTCTGTTTTACCAAAGAGGAAAATCAGGCAGAGAGAGGTTAAGTCACTTGTCTGAGGTTGCACAGCAAGTAATGGGCAGAGTCTGCTCTAAACCACCCTGTGTCATTCTGCAGCTGCCTCCTCTCATAGGAAACAGGTTAGCAAGACCTATTTTCACCCCCTTTACAGAAACTTGCTGCCTTTTGGTTGACAGCCATTGCTGAGTACATCCAGGCTCTGCACTGCATGCACCCTCCAGGAAATCATGAAATTGCGGTGCTCAAGGGCCCTGCATCCCTCTCTAGTTTCAGCCAAGACAGCCAAGGACAGAGATGGGGAGGGACTGGTCCAAGGTCTCAAAATCAAGTCCTGTCTGAGCGACTTTCCTGGCCCAGACCATCCACAGCCCCCACTGGTTTCCTGGGCGTCGTTTTACATGGGTTAATAGAGACTGGGCAGCAGACAGCTGGTCTCACGTGGAGGGGACAGAAAGGCCTATGCATGGCCCCTGACATCCTGAGCCTGCACCTGCTTCCCGGCAGTCCTCGCAACCCCAGGAAGCCTTATTCCTGGGTTCTCTGGGGCCCCTGGTTCTTGCCCCTCTTGTTCTGTGCCATCTACACCCCAGCAGGCCCTCCTCCCTCCTTTCATCCCTTTCCACTGTCCTCTCCCTCAGGAGGCAGGACCGAGGCACCTGTGTTTCCGGGGTGGGAGTAGGGCCAGCTGTCCCACAAGGTGAGTCCGCCCCAGGGGCGCTGCTCACTCAGCATGCATTCCGGTTTATGTGTTAGCATGTTCTGGGTGTGGGGAATTCAACAGCAAACAAAATAGGCAAAAGTTCTTGCCCTCATGGATCTTATATTCATTCTTGTGTTGGGAGGATGGGGGCGGCAGGAAATAAAAGCAAGACAAAACAAAAGCTAGGATAAGTGCATTAAGTATATTAGATGGGTAAGTGTCATGGGAGCCTCACTGCAGTCCAGTCAAGACCTGAAGGAGGCAAGGAGGAGAGACCTGGAAAAGTCTGGGGAAGAGCCGTTCAGGCATAGAGAACCACAGCAAGTGCAAAGGTCCTGAGGTTAGAAACAGGCCCAGTGTGTCCAAGGCACAACAAGGAGGCCAGGAGCTGGTGTGGAACAAATGAGGAGAAGCATAGAGAGGAAATGCAGTGAACATATGAAGGTTGATACCCTCTGGGGTCACTGACCAAACGTGCCGGAGACAAACAGAAATCAGTTGCAGGGGCCCAGACTCTGCCAGCGCTGAGGCTTCCTGTCCCAGCAAGAGAGGAAGCATCTGGCAGCAAACTCGGTGGAGGCAGAGGACTTTCCCCATGCAGACAGCCTCCCGAGGCCTCCCTGGATGTCTCAGGATATATATGAGGGGTTTGTGGGAACTAACTGACAGGGAGAAAGTACATGCGGTGGTAGATGGTTCTTTTCTTTCTAAGCGCTGTCTCGTCACCAAGGGAATGCCAGGAAAGGGCTAGTCCCCTGACACCTCTGCCTGCCTCTCACCTTCCTCGATTCTTCGATTCTTCGGGTGGGATCCATAGAACTTTCTAGGGACTAGGTGATGGGGGAGGGGTGGGGGCAGGTGTTTGCTTGGTGTTTCACCTGGCTAACGCTCCACCACCTGGAATTCTTTACAATGAACCTTCTCTTTGCTCCAGAAAAGGACTTTCCAAAGCTCTTGTCCCCACAGCTACTTGCTGAGGAAGGAGGCCTGAGTCAGTCCCTGACTTTGCAAGAACTTAGGAGACCCTGGTCCTTGTTCTCAGGCGGGGGTGGGGGGAGTGGCTGCTGAACGGAGGGGGCTCACTCTAGGAACACAGTCTCCTGCTCCAGGCTTGGTGGGAGCCCCTAAAGGCACTTTGGCGCTTACGGTCTTGTGGGGACACAAGCCACAGGGCCAGAGGAGCCCCTAATGGCACTTGGGCACTTAGAGTTCCTTGAGGGAAGGAAGCCACAGGGCTAAGGCTATTTTGCCTGTGGAGCCCGAGGCTCCTGCTTCCTTTGCTTATGTTGTCTCCTCCTTCCTGCCTCCAGTGCCTCTCCCTGATTTAAGGGCAGGTTTTATTCCCGAGCTGCCTGAGGGCTCCTCTTTCTGATTGTATTAAAGTCTCCCGTAATTCTCCCCTCATTAATGATTGGCATATTTTTACCTCTCACTAAAGGAGCTTCAAGGCGACTCCCCGGGGGCCCTACTCTCCGAATGAAACAATTTCATCCTGCTCCAGAAAACGCATTAAAAAGGGTTTGTCAGGATCTTATCACCAGTTAGAGAAAAGCTAATCAAATTACTTCTATTTATTAGCTGGGACAGCAGCATGTCATTCCGTCAAGCCCGGGTCCTGGCTTCAGCCTGGGGAGGGAGAGGATGGAGCACCCTGTCTGCTGGCAGAGCGCAGTGCTGGGCCCCCAGCCTCTCTGTGCCCGGCTGGCATCTTCCCACCAGCCCTGCCCGCCCACATAGCAGGCCTGAGCTGTGGCCTCGGTGATCTGTCCAGGCACCTGCGAGGTCTCCTCGCCGGGGCACCTCGCAGCCCCAGCCCGCCTGTCCTTGACAGAGCCGGGCAGCGTGTTTATAAGAACACACGTATTCTCCCCTACTTGGGGAGAAAAGAACATAGACGATTTTGTCTTCCTTTGGGGGACAGGTTTTTAATTTAATTTAAAAAGGTTTTAGTTTATTTATTTCTTTTGGTTTTCAATTTTTAAAGCAAATAGTATTTTTAGGAGAAAAACTACATAAAATAGCATGTATCTACCATCCCAGTTTGACAATCGATAATATGCTGCCATGTCTGTTTAATGTGTTAGTAACGGAATTAACATAGCAGGCAAGCTAGAGACTCCTTTGTGCCTGTCCCCCAGGTGCGTTTTCTTCTCTCCCCTCCCCAGGGACAAGTATCATGAATTGATTATGTATTTTCTAGGCCCTTAAAAATTCTTTAAAGAAACACATATATCTGAGGATGGTACACTGTATTGGGCACGGTTGCCCACCTCGGCCCTGTAGCATCATAGCTATCAGACCCTGGCATCAAATTGCAGGATCCAGCTCTGTGCCCTTGGGCAAGTAACCTAACTTCCCTACGCCTCAGTTTCCTTGCCTCTAAAATGGGGACAATAACAGCACTACCCCCTTAGGATTTGTTGTGAGAACGATGGGAGATGGTCTAAGCATTTAGCAAAGCACCCAGCATTGGTAATGCTCACACATGCCATCCCCGGTCCCCCCTTCCACCTGTACGTCGTGGGGGGGGGGGGCATGTGGCTTCGGGGCTCCGTCTCAAGTGTATATGGGCTGACTAAGGATGTCTGGTGTGCAGTGTCCAGATGGGCCCAGCTTGTCACGGAGTTCTGGAATTGTAGGAGTCACTGTTGGGAGAAGGCAGGCCGGGCGGGAGAGTCCCAGCATCCCCTGGGGCAGACCCAGGCTGAGGCCGAGAAGCAGCTCCCAGCCCGAGGCAAGGGGCTCTCCCAGCTGCACTGCTGCCTTCATGGCCCCAGGAAAGGTTCAAAAGGCTGTGCCGCATGCCCCATCACGTCCCACAAAAGGACGTATTGATTGGTTTGTAGGAGTATTTCCTGGGGTCCTTTATATCTCTCTCCCTGGTTGCCGTA
The DNA here is from genome assembly GCA_004023845.1 of Helogale parvula. Taxonomy (NCBI): domain Eukaryota; kingdom Metazoa; phylum Chordata; class Mammalia; order Carnivora; family Herpestidae; genus Helogale; species Helogale parvula. The sequence goes on along the minus strand of PJEM01007105.1, from coordinate 92,696 downwards.
ATGAAGAGGCTGAGAGCGCAGAGGAGGGGCTAGGCCAGCACACGTCCATCCTGGTGGGATTTCTTCATCTTATCAATCAGGACTTTAATTAGACACGTCCGAGAGGGCAGTTCCGTCTTGGGGCAGGCGGCAATCTTTATCAAGCGTGCCACATCTCTAATTACTGTGTACTGACAGATAACAATTGGGGGGCAGGGTGGGGAGCCCAGGAGGCAGAGAAAGGACAGCAGGGCCCAGAGATGGCCATTTACCCAACGAGAGCGTCCTTCCTAAGCAACCTGGAAGGAATCACTCTGCCTCTGATACCCAGGGGCAGGGGCTGAGGTCTCAGATAAGAGCCCTCAGAGTGATTGCAGGAATGTGGCGTGGAGAACGGCGGGTAGGCAGATGGACGGATGTAAGGACCCCTGGCCCCAGTGTCTGTGCTCCTGACGCTTCTTTCCTCAGCTCTGATTTTCAGTTTTGCTCAGTGTTTTGAATGACATCGCAGAAAAAGCAAGGGTTCCAAGTTTGAATCCTATGGCTTGACTCCAGGTCAGCCAGTCTGTGTTGACCTCAGACCAGTAGCTTAACCTCTCTGGGCTCAGTTGCCTGGTAAGTGGGGGTGGTCACACCGGCTCATAGGCTGGCTGTGGCCATGAACCGAAGTGAGGTGTGTGCAGATGCAGATCTTCTTCCCCGCCTTTCCCTCCATCCTGTCTGCTGACAGTTTTGTTGAGGGATTTAGGGGACGGTTTAGATGATCAAAGGCTAAAGACAAAGGCCCCTACCTTTTTGGGGTGAGTTTTCTGCTCAGCAGTGTGGACCAATCATCAGAGACAATGGGTCTGGGGTGGCAAATGAGCCCCAGACCACAGGTTGACAAACTGATTTGGATGATGTCCACTGGCTTAGAGGTGATGGAAAAGCACGCACAGAAGCATGGACCGGAATTGGAATGTTTGCGCTCTGCTAACTGAGTTCAGTCATTTATTCTCTCTGAGCCTCAGTTTCCTCATGAGCAGAATGGGTGCGGTCATCCTCCCTCTCAGGGCCAGCACACGTGGGAGCACATGAAGTCCCCAGACCAGGCTCAGCCCTGCACCAATGGGTTAAGCAAGACTGGGCTGCCCAGACCCAGCTCTAATGGCCACGCCCCAACCTCCTTCTCTCTTTCTCCAGGGGCTGGTTCTCCTCCCGGGCTCCACCCTCCCCGGTCCTGGGACCTGCCATTTCTCCAAGAGAAGGCTGCGTGGAGCTAACCTTGTCTAGACACCATCCCAGCTCCTTGTTTACAAGTCCTCAGGCAGGGGCTTTGTGTCCTGCTGTTCTCCCCCCCACCACCCAAGCCGCCCAGCCCCCACACGCTGATCTCCTGCAGAGAGACATCTCAGAAGCACACCCCTTTGTCTGGGCCTCCAATAACCAGTTCCTGTGATTACTCCCCAGGGCTTCCTGTGCCCTAAAGCCTCCTGGATTCCTTGACACCATCAGAGTCCTTGGTCCCAGACCCCTGGGTCCAGCATTTCTCTTGAGGGAGAGATGTGGCTTGAAGGCTTTAAATGCTTCTGGCCTTCAGGGTCTCAGCCCAAGGCCCAGGAAGGAATGGGTCCTGGGGGTCCCAGGGGTGGAGTGGGGAAACAAGGACTGAGTGCCAGTTCTTTATGAATTTTTGACTCTGTCAGAACAGCCTTGCTAAACAGAGACCCTAATCCCTGCTCAGAGACATAAATCAACAGCCATAATTTGAACCTAGTTCTAATGGTCAAGCTGGTATTCTTTAAACTACCTAGGAAAGTGAGAACATAGACTGGGGGTAGCTGAGAATGTCCCTGGAGCGGACTCCTGTGAGAAGCTTGCGTGAGCCTGCACTCACGTTTCTCCACGCTGACGGCAGCTGTCTGTCGGAGAACGTGTGGGAACGCAGTGCCCTGGGGGGCGAGGCTCACTGTGCCCCCTGAGAGTGCCTCTGAGGCCACTGGCCTAGTCGGCCCTGGACTTGGGCTGATGGAGACCCCAGAGTGGAGGTTCAGAAGGACAGGCTGGTGGATGTGGCCACAGGAGAGGACAGAAGGCACGGTCTCACCTTAGAGACCTCAGGAGGTGGGTGAGGACACCACTCACACACACAAGACCCCGTGAGAGAACAGTGAGAGGCTCACCGGGTGGCGTAAGGAGAGCTCACAGGAAAGAGCGGGCAATGTGGGGCTGGCGTCACCTACCTTCTCTCCTCCGCCCCGCTAGATCACACACCCTCCAGAAGAGGTGGCATTCTAGCAGGAAAGAAGGAGCATGAGGAGCAGAGCTGGGTGGTCGGCAGTGAACTTGGTGATAGCACTAGACAGGCTGGGGAAAGCCGCCTGAGCTCCAGGACCTTTCCAGGGAACTCCTGCTGATCGCAGCAAAGGCCCCTCTTCACCTGATACCTAACACGTTACACACACTTCCACTTGCCGTCTTCCCCAGGCGCGGGCCACCTTGAGAGGCAGGTGGTGAGATCAACCCCATTAACCCAGATGAGGAAACCAAGGCAAGTGAAGAGGCGGGGGCTGGGGGCACGGGTAAGACCAGGGGCTGTGGAGCCAAAGGGTTCTGGTTTGAATTCGGTCCGCTTGAGCCCTGATTTTCTCATCTTTAAAATGAGAATTAGTGACGTTCATGCCACAGAGTGTGTTTTCTGTAACAGAGTTAAAAGCCGATAAATACTGCTTGGATGTTTCACTCATTCATTCATTTGCTGGTTCATTTATTCATGGATTCATGGAGAAAATACTTGTCAAGCACCTACTCCATGCCAGGCGGGGTGCCACATCCTGGGGTCACTACAGTAAATGACAGCCAAGTCCTACTCTTGAGGTCCTTATGTGCCAGTGGGGAGACGGGCAATGACTAAGTGCAAAGGGATGAGATAATTACAAAGTGGATTAAGCAGCAGTGAAGGAAAAAACAAGGTGGTGGAGAAGGTGGCGGGGGTGGGGGCAATGGGGGAATCTTCTAGATGATTCTAGTTCTCGCAGAACTTTCTGGCCTCAGGCCTGAAGTATAAGAATGAGTCAGTCATGGGAAGAGCAGCTCAGGCAGAGGGAGGAACAAGTGTGAAGCCGGGGCTCTTTAGAATATCGAGGAACAGAAGTGAGTGAGCCCAGTGAGGTGATCTCAGGGGAAGGCGGTCCCTGGAGACAGGTGGACCCGGCAGGACCTTGTAAGTCATAGTTTATTCTAAGCACGGTGAGAAGTCTTTGCCTGGCTTCGAGTAGGGGAGTGAGGGCATTCTGCAGGGCTAGGGTGTGGGATCCGAAGCTGGGTTGTCTGGATTTCAGTCCTCTGGAACCATACCTGCCTAGAACTTGTGTCTTAAGGCCACAGAAATCATTAATTTTACTCACAAATCTGAGATGTTGGGAGGTGGCTCAGGCGGCAGAGCGTCTGACTCTTGATTTGGGCTTAGATCATGATCCCAGGGTCATGGGATCAAGACCCTCATTGAGCTCTGTGCTGAGCGTGGAGCCTGCTTAAGATCCTCTCTCTCTCTCCTTCTGTCCCTCTCCCTGCTGGTTTCTCTCTCTCTCTCTCTCTCTCTCTCTCTCTCTCTCTGTCTCTCAAAATAAGTACACTTTAAATAATAACAAAGAAATCTGGAACGTGGGTGGAGCTTGGGGGCCACGGTTCTCCTCCACTCAGGTGGCAGCAGGCTAGGGTGGAGACCCACCTTGCGTGTCTGGCAGGTGGTGCTGGTGACCAGGAGCTGGGATGAGGGGACTGTCAGCCACGGGCCTCAGTTTCTCTCCCAGTGGGCTGCCTGGGCTTTCTCACAATGTGGTGGTTGGTTTCCAAAAGTGAATGTTCCAAGCTGATCTAGCCTTGGAAATCATCCAGCATCACTTCTGCCTCTATTGATTAAGTTGGTCACTGGGGCCAGCCCAAATTCAAGGGGACAGGAGTTAGGCTCCATTTTAAAATAGGAGGAGAAGTTAAGAATTAGTAGCCAGGTACTAAGGAATTTGGAGAGGTAGGTCAGAGGTTAGGTCAGAGACAGACAGATCAGGCAAAACCATGTCTGCCATGCTAAGGAGTGTTTACTTTATTCTAAGGGCAGTGTGAAATCATTGGATGATTTTAAATAGGAGGTGATGGCAAGCGTAATGGGTAATGACATGGATTCTTGAATTAGGCTGCCTGATTTCAATGGTGTGTGTACTACTCACTAGCTGTGTGACTTTGGATGTTTCATAACTTCTCTGGGCTCAGTCTCCTCCTCAGAAGGTTGTTGAGAAGAAATCAATTTAATTCTTTTTTTTTTTTTAATGTTTTTTTATTTATTTTTGAGAGACAGAGACAGCATGAGCAGGGGAGGGTCAGAGAGAGAGGGAGACACAGAATCCAAAGCAGGCTCCAGGCTCTGAGCTAGCTGTCGGCACAGAGCCCAATGCGGGGCTTGAACCCACGAACCGTGAGATCATGACCTGAGCCGAAGCCGAAAACCAGATGCTTAACCAACAGAGCCACCCGGGAGCCCCAATTTAATTCTTATTAAAGGACTGGAGGCATGCCTTGTACATTTTAGGTGCTAAAAATGTTCTCTATGGCTATGCAATTTATGGTCTGAAACACTTGCTCTGGCTGCTAGGTAGAGAAGGCATTCAGCTAGAATAGGACCAGGAAGAGCCAATTAAATGGTAGAGCCAAGACCTAAATGCAGACCTTCCCAGAACTCTACACACTTTCTTTTGACTAGGTATTTAGATACTTCTCAGTGTTAGTTTCCTGGAGTCATTCTGACAAATCACTACAAACTGGATGGCTTAAAACATCAGAAATTTATTCTCCCATGATTCTGGAGGCTAGAGGCTGAAATCAAGGGGCCTGCCAGGGCCCCACTCCTTCCATAGGCTTTCAGGAGAGATCAGGTCCGTATCTCTTCTCTTAGCTTCCAGTGGTTGCCAGAAACTCTTGGCACACCTCAGCTCATCGATGTGCTGCTCTAGTCTCTGCCTGTGTGTTCACGTGGCCGCCTTCTCTGCGTGTCTCTGTCTCCGTGTCCAAATTTCCCTCTTCTTATAAGGACACCAGGGTCCACCAAGTCCGGTATGACCTCACCTTACCTTGATTGTGTCTACAAAAGCCGTATTCCTATAAAAGGTCACATTCACAGGACGCTTTTGACGGTAGAGTATTCAATCCAGTTCACTGCCAGGCCGTCACTGGGGCTGGGAGGATCTTGCTCTTACCGTGGAGAACTGTTATAGTGGCCCCTGTGACATCTGGTAGGAAACGATGTGCCCTAACAGGAAAGCGAAACCCCTGATCCACTGAGCTGCCTGCAATGCAGCTTTCTCTAAACACCTCCAAGTCCAGACCCTGAAATGACCCTATCCGGCCAGGCCAACACAGTTGGCTTCCTGGGTTCTAAACCAGGAGACAGAGAAGATGGGAGTGTACAGGCCGCTTTGTCGGCCAGAGGGACTCCTCTGGGGACAGGCCTCCAGGTGCCCAGGGGACCGGGTGCCTGTCAAGCTGGCCTGAGCCTGGCAGAGCTGGCCAGGGACCCTGGCCGTCGGGCCCCTCCTTCCCGTTTCCCAGGCAGCCAGCTTTGTGCACACACGTCCCCTGGGCCGCGGCCTCTGGGACCCACTCTCCATATGGGCCTGGGGGGAGGGGGCGTCTGTCCCAGCTGCTCCCAACGAGCTGTCTCCAGCCAGGCTGAGCCAGGGCCTCTGCGAAGGCTGAGGAGCAGGCCCGGATCAACCAGGACTCCGTAATTGGACTGTTGTTCTTTCATTTTGCCACGTCGTAGCGTGCGGATTATAGACACCACATGCTATAGATTTCCTGTCAGACCTCATGAATCAAGCCCCACTGTCTTATTTACTGTTAGCCAGCGGCTGTGAATAACAGTGCCCGGCGCACACACGCACGGCACGTGCAAACACTGCCCGCAGAGCCGGGCCCCGGAGGTCTGCAGACACCGCTGCGGGAGGTGGCGGCGGGCGAGGCTCCCCCCCTGCCCCCTCCCCAGCCCTGACCTCCGGAACAAGCCAGAGGCCTTGACGTCAGGGCTGTCGCCCCCCCATCCCGCCCCCCACCACCACTCTGTAGGGAGATTGCTTCACTCAGACTTGGTTCTTCTGCATCCCACTTGAAGTTACTCCCTGTGGGCTTAAGAGGGAGTTCAGACTCTAGACCGGCCTGCCGTGGGCTTACAGCTATGTAAGCAGTGAGGAAAGATTAATATTGTGCACGGGTCTGGGGCCAGAGAGATGTGGCTCAACTCCCAGCAAGGCCTCTTGATACCTATGGAACCCTGGGCTGGTCACATGTTCCCTGAGTTTCCTTATCTGTGAAATGAAGTAATAACAGCATTCCTTCATGAATGCACACGCGCGCGCGTGTGTGTATGTGTGTCTGTGTGTGTGTGTGTGTCGGAGGGGGAACAAGGGGCAAGGGGAGAATTTAACGAGACCACCATCAGCTGTCACCGTGGTGTTCAGTGCATGTCTGTGCAGGACCCACCGTAGATACGGAGCTCGCTCGCCAACCTGCCCAGCGACTGTTCCAGGGGGGCACGGCTCCATTTTGCATATAAAGAGCCCCAGGCTCAGAGGGGTTAAGTAATTTGTTCAAAGTTGCACAGCTATGAAGTGATGGAGCCCAGACTCAAATCCAGCTCTGTCTGGCCCTAAAGTGCAAGGTACCTCTATTGGCCCCACTTTGAGGTCAAGGACTCTGGGCAGACAATTCAGAAGGAGCCTCTTCCCCCCCCCCCCCCAACAAGCCAGTCCAGTTACCAAGTCCGCAGCCCCTTCCTTTCTTTCTGCTGCCCATGTAGAGGCCACGCAGAGGGACATTTTACCCCTTGTGGAGTTTAAACCTTGTTCCTGTTGCTCTGGGCTGGTGAGGGTCAGAGATGGAGCCTGTGGAAGTTTGTCTTTTTGTATAGAGCGTCTTTATCGCTTGTAGCACGCACACCAGACTGAGCTTCGGAGAGCAGGTGCCGTGTGTGTCCAGTTCTCCCCACACCTGATACCTGGACAGGAGGTATCTGGATGGATGGATGGACAGATGGACGGGCATGCCCCTACCAGCTTCATAGGAAAGCTATCTGGGTGCGTTTAAAACTAAATGCATACCACATTTCCCACTGAACCTCTCTTGTCCAGTTTCCTTGATAACAGCCTCTTTGAGGTGGCACAAACCTAGGAAAATCATCATTAAAATGTAAATTCCTTTGCCTCAGTTTAAACAGCGATGCCGGCTCCCAGAAGAGGAAACACCAATGACCTTTCTGCCCTGGGTTCAGGGCCGGACCCCAGTCCGGGAGTGGGGGCCCGGGTCTTGATGCTACTGCCCTCCTTCCGTGAGACTTGTGGGGGCTGACCTTGGCAGACAGAAGGCCTTTTCCCACCTGGAAACCATTGCCTCATGGCCACCATTGGCTGATTTCTTACTTTTCTCCCCTGACATCTTCAAAATGCACGTCAGGAGGGGCGCCTGGGTGGCTCAGTCGGTTAAGCCTCCGACTTCAGCTCAGGTCATGATCTCACATTCGTGGGTTCAAGCCCCGCATCGGGCTCTGTGCTGACAACTCTGAGCCTGAAGCCTGCTTCTGATTCTGTGTCTCCCTCTCCCTCTGCCTCCCCTCTCATGCTCTGTCTCTCTCTATCAAAAATAAATAAAACATTAAAAAAATTTTTTTTAATGCAAGTTAGGAAAGGGGACTAAGGCTTCAGCATTTTCTGGGCTGTTCCCCAGCCACCTGCGCAGACCTCAGAATCACTTTTGACTAATTTTTGTTCTTGAAGGCAGTGTAGTTCCTGAGAAAGTGGGTCGCCTCATCTCTCCGAGCTGTGATTTTCTCATCCATAAAATGGGACTAAGGACACCTGTCTCACAGGGACATTCTGGAGCTTGGGGTCTTTGAGTCCTCTCCCAAGTCTAGGATGAAGGGTCTTGTTTCATTTCTTCTGTGTCTTGACAGGCACACAGAGTGTGTTAAATGCACATGTGTGACCAATCGTTGAGCTTTGGGTTGCCACCTGGAATTCAGGAATTCTAAACTCGAGTGCTTTCCCCAGGGCCTGATGTGACCCATATTGATGTGTGCATTTGGCCCCTTTTCTCTGGGAAGGTTAGACCCATTTTCTTCCTTCCCCCAAGAAGAGACTCCCACAGGGTAATAAGGCCCACAGAGATAAGGGTTGAGTGAGCCGCACCTGCCCTTGGGGAACCACCAACCTCAAGGCCTGTTCTGTGTGTCACCTCCAAACAGGACCCCTCCCCGTTCCCCCCAGGAAAGCTTTCACTGGCTTGTTCTGCGCCCGGAGGAAATGCTTCATCCTCAAATGTAATTGTGTCTGAGAAGGTGTCCTCTGCGACCAGGAGGGTCACGGAGCCCACGAGTGAGTCAGCACATCCGAGCTGAGTTCATTAAAGTGCAAGGCCTGAGGGGCAGCTAGAGTCCAGAGCGGCCTGGCCGCTGGGCAGGAGATGACTCCCATCAGGAAATGGGTTTGGTGTAGGCCTGAGCGTCCAGCTGGGGCCTGCTGGGCTCCAAAGGGTACGGGAGGGGTCATGGTTATGAGACGGGTGGTCTGGGTCTAGGCAGGTAGGTGGAAACGAGGAGGGAGGTGGCTCTCCAAATTAGTTCAACACTTTGGCTTAATGTTAGCTATTTCCACTTTCCTTTGGATTCTGTATACAGTATTCACAAACCATCAGGAGTTTTTTCTATGACTGCTCTGTGCCCAGTGAGATGGACTGGCATGGCAGCCAGGAGGTAGTTCTCTTAGATCACTATTCCCCCAGGAAGGCATTACTCCTCATGGGTGCCCAAGATGTCCGGAGTCTAGAAGGGTGCCCGGAACATCGTAGGCACTGAACTGACAGCTTTGAATGCCTGAGGTTTAGACTCCCCAGGCGGGCTTATCCTAGCTACTAATAGCTGAGTGTGTAGCAGGAGAAGAACAGAAGAAATGAGTTGTTAAAAGGGAAAGACAGGGGTGGATCTCCTGGAATGTAAGTCCAAAAAGGCAGGACTTTGGTCTGTTTTCTCCCTGCTGGGTCCCTGGCACCTAGAACAACCCCGGGCTCAGAGAGATGCTCATTAACGGTTTGTTAAATGATGGGTGGATGGAAGGAAAAGAAAGAGAGGGAGGGAGAGAGGATCCAAGCAACTGGGGCAGGCCTCATGAAAACCAGGAGGCTCGGTGAGAGCGGTACCCTTCTCCATACCGCCCTTCCGTTCTCCCTCATCTCACGGCGAAGATAGATACTCTCCTAGTGAGTGATGTTGAGGTTTCTTTTCTTCCTCCACACCCTTCCTGCCACCTACCAGCCTGCTCCAATTTCTGAAATATCCACTCCAAAAGAGGTTTCTGGCAAGAGCTGTCTCCAGTCCCAGACGGGACATCTAAATGGAATTTCTGCTTCTTTCCTTCCTTCGTAAACTGGGCCGGACAATCCAGAAGGAACCTCTGCTTCTCCCGGAAGGCCTGTCCTCTCTCAAGCCAGCCAGGGCTGTGGATAGGGCAGGTCACGTGCCCGGCTTCCTCTGACTGTGTGGCAAGGCTCTGGACTGGACCCAGGGTGAATTCAGGGGAGCCTTGCCCTCTGCAGAGTTCGCGGTCTTCCCGGAGAGACAGGGGACCTGTGTATCAGAGCCCAAGTGCCCAGAATTCCAGTTGGCTGAAGTGGTTATAGAGGGGCTTACAAGGCCGCCCAGGAGGTTCAAAGTGAGCACTGCAGGGGCCCCAACCTCTGCGCATATTACAGGCCAAGCGCCATAGGTATCCACGGCGTCACAGCAAAGGACTGGGCTGTTCCTCAGTCTTCAGTTTTGGCACCTGGTGCATTTCCAGACAGGAATATCCTAAGCCAAGTGAGTCCATACTCTGCCTTCCAGAACGAGCCCTCAGAGGAAACAGGCACGACGGCAGGTGTATCGAGGCACTTTGTGGGGTAACTGGTGGTGAGAGGGACCGGGCCATCCCGACTCCCCATGGGGCTGACGCCCTCTGTCTGCCACTGTGGTGGGCCACCTGGACACAGCTGGATGGACTCGCATGATGCTGCCTCTCCGTGCGCCCCTCCCCTCCCCAGGAACCCACGAGCAGTGCCTCAGCCACACGGGGCTTTGGCAACGCTGAGTGAGGCTGGCAGAGGGAAGCTGGCAGGTGAGGTATGGGGGCCTGGGCACACCTGCCTGCTTTCTGCCCTGCCGCTGCCAACTGGATGCACCTTTGTCATCCGGACTGGGAACCATGGGCTAGTTCAGACAGGCAGAGGAGAGCGATGCCGAGGCCACGGGCTTGGGATGGAGGTCACCGTGGCCAGGGAGCTTTGTACCAGGGCCTGGCCGTGGCAGTCCCCTTGACTGTGACCACTGTGGGGATCGGGTGAGAGGAACAGTGGGCGGATAGGCCAGGCTCATGCCCATTAGTGGAGAAAAAAAGAAAATTAATACTATGAGAGTAGTTTCCTAGGGCAGCTGTAACCAAGTACCACACTCACTGGGCGGCTTAAAATGACAGAAACTTAACGTCTCAAAGTTCTGGAGCCTAGGAGCCTGGAATCAGGGTACCCACGGGACCATGTTCTCCCTGAAACCTGTAGGGGAGAAGCCTCTCTTGCTTCTTCCTACCCTCTGATGGTGGGTGGCAGCCCTTGGAGTTCCATTGCTTACAGAAGCAGCTCTTTAATTTCTGCTTCCTTTGTCACACGACATTCCCCGTGTGTGCACGCGCGTGCACACTGTTCTTATGAGGACACTAGTCACAGTGGATTAGGGCCCACCCTACTCTAGTATGACCGCATCTTAACTTGATTACTTCTGCAAACATCATATTTCCAAATGAGGTCACATTCCCAGGTATTGGGGGTTAATTAAGGTTATGCAAATTTGGGGGAACACAACTCTACCCACAACAACTCTCAATATCTTCTCTTCCGGGCGAAGGTCAGCAGTATTCTCTCATGTACAGAACGACATGCAAACAGCTAGTCTTCCTTTCTGTTCAGTACACATGGCTTCTTCTCATGAACCATCTAGAAACAAGAACGGGGCGCATGTCCGCAGGGCGCTCCCTATAAGTGATGACCAGTGTACGCCAAGAACGAAAGGGTTTTTGTTTGTCCTGTTGACTGCTGAATCCCTAGCATCTCAACAGTGTCTGGCACGAAGGTTTGCTGAATGAATGAATGATGGATTGAATGAACGGAAGAATGAAGGAGTTTGGCAGTGGGCGCTCCACAAGCCGTCAGGCTTTAACTATGTGACCCGAAGAAAATCACTTACGGCCTTGACTTTGTTTCCATATGTAAACTGGAAATAAGAATGGGCTCCCATAATTCACACATTATTGGGAATATTGCATGAGAAACTATGTAAATACATTAACTCAGTTCCTGGCACATAGCAAGTGTTCAGTAAATGCGGATTAACTCAGAATCTGTCAGAGGCCACGGTTTGGTCTTTGAGTTTTACAGCGGGGGTGATGCCGGCCTGCTGAGTGGAAATGTAGCTACACAACTTCTTTTCTGCGGGGAAGGCTTGAGCTAATTTAACCAGGGATCTGCTAGAGAGAAAGCGATTAACCCGCAGGTGGAAGGAAGAGAATGGATCACTAGAGAGGGTTTATTGTGTTGTGCTGGGTGAGGGCACAGGCCCTGGGGGCAGTCTTTGCGGGTTCAAATTCTAGCTTTGGCTCTTGCCAATTGTGTGGCCTCTGGGACACGGAGGCTCAGTTTCTCCGACTCTAAAGTGGGAGCAATAATAATTGTGTTCATGAGGATTGAATTACAGTGTGTGGTACATGCTGACAAATAGATAAGTTTAGTATTATTAGGATCACTTTTGTGAGTCCTCTACCCTGGCTGCTCGGGGCAGGAACATTGGAAAACCTACCCCTCGTGCTGCAGGCTGACTCCTGCGAGCACACAGTTCTCGCTTTTCCCTGGCGCCCAGCGCGCACACGGCGCGCACCCTGGTACCCGCGTCCTCGCCCCAGGAGCTCTGCGCACTCCGAGATTCAGCGCGCCCTCTGGTGGCGCTCGGCCGAGACGCGGACGCGCCGAGGTCCCGGTTGCTGTCACGAAGACAGAGAGGGTCCCCCAGTGTGCAGTCCCGCGGCCCCGACGCATCCCGATCCAAGGCGCCCTTGACCGTGGCATGCGGTATATAGGAGAAGCTGTCCCTCTCTGCCACCTCCCTTGTGAGCGTGCCGGTGTCTCAGAGAGAGCAGGACAGAGGGCACAACCTCATCTGGGGTGTCAGGGTCAGCCGTCCCGGGACCAGTCCCAACGAGGGAACAGGGCTGCTGTGCGGCTCTTTTACACCCCACCCCCAGCTACTTTTCTCCTTAGCATGATGCGGAAACCGACTGCACAGCTGTAAGGCCCTCGTGTCTGCAAATTTGCCTGTTTTAAGGTTCACACCATATATCTTGGGCTCACCAGCTCTTTCCAACTTCTGCGACTAGCGGGTGAGGGTTCTGGTCGTGTCTGTCACTGCCAGGACCTATTCTGGCACCTTTAACAGCAGCGGCTCTAACGTTATTTAGCACTAAGCCAGTGCTAGGTGCTGTTCTAAGCGCTTGATGCATATACCTCCTTTTGCTCCGACAGCAGTAGGACCTGTGAGGAAACTGAGGCTCAGAAAGGTTAGTAACTCGTGCGGGACCACACAGAGTAGGGCAGTCTGGCTCCAAGCTGATGTCACCACCACCCTGGACTACCGCACCCCAGCTGAGCTCTGTGTGCTTGGTCTTCCTCAACTGCCTTTGTATATGTGTGCCCTGGACTTCCCATCTAGGATGCCCTTCCTCATGCCCAGGAAGGACACCTGCTTGGCAGACTCCTCTGTGAGTTCTTCCCTGCCTCTCTGTGGCCTGCAGGACCCTCACCCCCACCCCATCTCTCCATGTGCCTGTCGCCCACGGTACCTTGCTAGCCTCTGCTGCTAGCCGGTGGCGATGCTGACAGCTGGGGCTGCTCGATAGCTGTCTCTGCTCTCCCCCTCTCCCCCTGCCTAGCACCGTGCCAGACACACTCGCCACTCGCTGGACAGAGCCAGGTGCAAGCAGCAACTGCCTTTTCCAGGGACCTGTCTCACCATTGCCTTCTGAAGTGTGGAAAAGTACATCAGTCCCATCTTAGAGGCGGAAATGCCAAGGTCAGGGGCATTAAAGGTTCCTCCGGCTCCACAGAGTGAACCAAACAGGAGATGTCCTTATAGGGACAACTAGCTGCTCAGGCTAGAGACTTGTGAGGGACACCCCACAAGACCTGGGGAGTGGGGCACGGGGACGGAGGAGTCGGGGTGTCCGTGCAGGGAGGTCCTGGGCTCCATCCGCACAGGCCAGGGAGGAGAGAATTTGAAATCAACACTTGTTTTCTCCTCCAGGGTCTCCCCTAGAAAGACCTCATCCCCGGGGCACATCTTCCTCCTGGAGGCGTCACTTTTCCAGGCAGCTTTCTCCGAAGTCTGGGGCAGTGGAGACCCGGGCAGGGGCAGCTGGGGACCCGGAATGCACAGTGTGTGCCCTCACCCCTTTTTCCTTAATGACTAAAGTGCTTGCCTTGCTCCCCAGTCCCACTCGGGGGGTTCCCAGCCTTCAGGGTCCAGCCCAAGCCTTCCATTCCCCTCTGGTCCACCTCTGCCGCACTCCACTGGGCCCAGTCACCGAGCACTCGAGTCTGCGTCCCTGTGGAGCCCTGCAGGCATTTCTCAGGCCAGCCCTCTTTCTCCTGCCACAGTGGCTCTTAAGGAGAACCATCAGGTCTGCTGTACTGTCTGCCTCTCCTTCAGTGGCCAGCGCAATGGTGGACACTAATTAATGCTCAAGAGGGGACAGTCTCGAGCCTCTCTGAGCCTCAGTCTCCTCCTCTGTAAAATGGGGATAATATAGCCACATGTGTGAGACTGTACCTCAGAGCACCTAGCACAGGGTCGAGCACCAAGGAGGCAGTTACTCAGTGTTAGTTCCAAATCGTGCCTGGCAACACAGGCCGCCTCAGCCCCTGACTTCCTGCTCTGACCTGGAACGACCCATGGTGAATGGCACTTGTGCTGTCTCCTTCCGTCCCAGACCCAGGTGACTGGGGTTCCTGAGGTCCAAGGCCTTCTCCTCTGTAGTGTCCCTCCCCAACCCTGGGGGCCTAGCGGTGAGGAGGCGGGGGGGGGGGGGGGGGGGGGGGGGGGGGGGGGGGGGGGGGGGGGGGGGGGGGGGCTCCAGCAAAGCGCAGGGTGGGTCTTGGTGATTCCTGAGCACCCAGCGGGAGTCCTGAGGAGCCAGAAGTAGAAGTTGTGGGTGTGGCTATCATTGACTTGATCTGTTCCAAATCCTTGTCCTGCCTTCTCCCCTTCTCTCCTGCCTTCTTAGCAGGCAGACCCTTTAAGAATGGGTAGAGGAGTTGGGGATGGGGCTGGGTCTTCTGACTGGGCACCCCTGTATTCATGAGCAGGGCCATGAGGGCGAGAGCAGACCCTTCTTGCCCCTGGCTGTGTCTTCCAGCCGCCACCCTGTGTCCATGGTGTGCGCGGGGGTAGGTTTACCGAATGTGACTTCCTAAGTGTTTTCCTGCATTAACTCACTTAATCTTCACTGTAACCCTATGGGCCTGGTACAATGTTTCCCACATTTTACAGACACAGAAACGGAGAGAAACCAGCTCTGGAGGCTGTCTCCAGGATGACAGGTGAACATTTTCATATAAACCCTGCAGCCTGATTTCTTCTAGTCCCAGCCTGCCTTCCTGGCCCCGTCCAAGGGGCCAACCAGCCTCACGTGGCCCACATGAGCCCACCTCAGACCCCCCAGCTCTGAGCTCGCTGCAGACTCATCCTACCCCCTGGCACTGCCCACCTTTCTTTCTTTCTTTCTTTCTTTCTTTCTTTCTTTCTTTTTTAAAAATTTTTAAAGCTTTTAAAAAATGTTTATTTTGAGAGAGAGACAGACAGGACGGGAGAGGAGGTGAGGCAGAGAGAAACAGAGACACAGAGTCTGAAGCAGGCTCTGGGCTCTAAGCTGTCAGCACAGAGCCCGCAGCGGGGCTCCAACTTAGGAGCCATGAGATCATGACCTGAGCTGAAGCAAGATGCTTAACCGACTGAGCCACTCAGGCGTCTTGGCACTGCCCACCTTTCGAGGGGAAAAGAAATGTCCCCTTGGGATGGAGAGCAAGCGGCACTGAATAAATACCCACTCCTGTCCTGCCCCATGCTTGGGCAGCTGGACTCTTTCCATGGGTTTGAACTCTGCCCTACTCTTGTCCACCTTTATGCGCCCTCATTGCATTCCTCCGCCATGATTTCCATCTGTCCTGAGGACATGACAGGGCTTTGGTGAACCTTTGGATGGCCACTAAGAGCTTCTTAAGGGGATCCCCAGGGAAGGTGTACACTCTACTTGATCGCCCCACCCGGAGGCAGAGTCGTCCTGGCCTGTTCTCCAGCCGAGCTGCAGCCGAGCTCATGGGGCTAAGTTACCGGCATTCTCCACTCCTACCCGGTATCGCCCAAAGTATTTTTCTGAGTTCACAAGAGCATGGGAGAGAAGAGTCTATATTCAGAATTCTCAGATGCTAGGAAGAGCTCTTTGCATAAATTATTACCAATCTGTGATAGGGTATGCATTTGAAAAAAACCCGTGTAAATAATAAAAAGCTCTAATAAAATGTTCAGGCCCTTTGATTCAGTAACTTCACTTCCAAGAGCTGATTGTAAGGAAGTCATTCCAGAGAAGAAGAAGGAAGTATGAGGTCCAAAGAGGTTCACTGAGGAAGTGAAAAATGAGAAACAACCTAAACATGGGGACCTAGTGGAATCAGTGGACACTCTGATGCAGTAGTAAGGGGGACCATTTAAATGATGGCTGCAAAGAGTATTAGCAATACAGAACATGTGTACGTTTTAACTACAGAATGCATACGTGTGTCCAGAACTATGTAAAATATATGTGTACAAGAGAATGGGCACAATGAAAATAATTTCAGTATAAGTGAGGCAATTAGGAATTTCGTCTTTAAAATAATTCTCCTTGGGGCACCTGGGGGACTCAGTGGGTTGAGCGTCTGACTCTTGATTTCAGTTCAAGTCATGATCCCTGGGTTGTGGGATCGAGCCTCGCATCAGGACCACACACTGAGTGTGGAGCCTGCTTAAGATTCTCTCTCTCCCCTGCTTGTGTGTGCACTCTCTCTCTAAGATAAATAATATAATAATAATTATTATTATTATTGTTTAAAATATTCCTACAATTAAAAAAAAAGAAATGCATGGGGGCCAGGGATAGTGACCGGAAAGGAGACATTGGGTGCCGGCAGCGTTCATTGTCTTGATCTGGGTGCTGGGTACGTAGGTGTGTTCATTTTATGAAAATTCAGTGAACTGTGCCCTCAGATATGCGAGCATACCTGTGTTGGTGCACTTCAATGAAAAATTGAAAAAGAAAAGGAAAAAATGAGACCTTAGAAACAGAAAGGTGAATACCGTGTGTTCACTGTGAACTGCAGCCTGTGTGATCAGTCAAGGTCTTTTTTGCCCCTAAAATGTACTCTTATTAAAAATTAGTCGTGACTGTTTTCAGAAGTCCTTTTGTCTGGGTTCGTTGGATGCTGAAGACACGGTCTGCAAGAAGGTAGATTTAAGAGCTTATTATACTTAATATTCGGGAATCCTTGAAAATGACAGTTTCCAACCCGTGCCTGCATCCGAATCTTCTGGGTGAACTTGACCACGTGTTCAAGTATAGATTGCTGGGCCCTACCAGGTGGGCCCAAGACTAAGCATTCTTAACTAATTCCCAGGCGATGCCAATACCGTAGATCTTTGGGACCCGCTTTGAGAACCGCTGCTCTGAAATAACCCTCTAGAAGCCCACGCACGAGGGTAGGGAAGGACCACTGCTGATGCATCTCAGGGCATATTCTTCCTCCTGCAAAACCAAAACAGGTGCTAGGTCTTGCGAATAACAATCCTCTCATCCGAGAAAATGGAAGTGTCCATGATCCCCCGGCACCCTGCTCTGTGCGGAGCGGATTAATTTTGATGGCCCTGTTGATGCCTTCCAAAAACCGTAGCCGAAGCTGGTATTGGTGTTGTCAGGTGTGAAAGGGACGTAGAGGCCAAATTACTCAAGCATGGGAAACCTATGAAGCAAAAACTCTTGGCATCATACCTGTAAACACAAGCGAGTGACTTCTTTGTAGAGGTGGAGAAGCAATAGGCACTTATTGAGCAATTACTCTGGGCGAGCGCTATACTGAGAGCTTTGTGCACCTTGTCTCAGCTCATCCCCCGAACCACCCTCTGAGGGCCAGTACCATCATTATCCCCATGGCCCAGAGACTCAGAGAGCTGAGTGGCCCACGCAAAGTCTACGCACACACATGGAGGAATCGGTATGGAAGGCCCACTCCAGAGCCTGTGGCCCCCGACCAGGCAGAGCCAGTGGATGCACGGTCACTTTGTCCGGGAGCCACCTGTGGACGTGGCCAGGGGAGGAGGGAGGCCGGGCCGCCTGCATGGGCAGACCAGGGAAAGGATGGCTTTTGTGAGAAGACACGGCGGAGGAGGTAGGCTTGGGGGAAGGTAGGCATGAGAAGGGAGGAGGATGAAATAATGCGTGGGGCAGGGACGGGGCAGGGGGGGAGGGATGATCCAGGAAGCGAGGCACCCTGGGCTGGATATGCCAGTGCCCTGAGGGTAAGAAATGCTGCTCACAGGAGCAGAAGCCCCAAAGTCTCACTTATGTGCAGAAACCATCCTCAGGACTGGCCTGATCACGGCCATCAGAACTCCACTGCTTTTCTGACTTTCTACAAGGGACATAGTAGAAAAAGAAAAACAAAGTGGCCAATGGTGCCCTTGAGGCAGCTGGGAGGCTGGCTTTTAGCCACCCGAGGGGTGCTGCTGCTGTGTCTGAGCCTCTGGGTGGCCACGCGCACACGCGCGCACACACACACACACACACACACGTGCCCGCCAGAAGTTGCTCTTCCTCCTTTCCCTGGGGAGTGTGCCCTGCCGGCAGCTTGCACCCCTGTTGTACCTTCCATCTCATAGCGCTGCTCTGCCTTTGGGCCCTTGTGTGAGGGCGGCAATCTGTCCGTGCCGCACAGTAGGACTCCTGTTGGCACCGTCAGATTTCCCTCCTGTACCTGCTTGCTTTTCACTCCTGCGCCCTCCGCACGGCTCCAAGCTGCTCCTCGTCTTTGCAGCAGCCCCTGACCTGCTCAGCTGCAGACAGAGGGACCGGAAGAAGAATGAGGGAGCAACTTTGCCTCTAGGAGGCTGGAAGCTCTGAAGATCACAAGGCCTGAGCAGCCAGGCAGACCTTTAATGGGGTGTGGCCCTGCCTCTAGCAGAGTGTGCCCGGAGCGCGTCCTGGGCACTGCCCGATCCGATTAACAACTCTTCTTTCTGTCTCCCGGGCAGAGGTAGCAGTGTGGGGCGAGGGGTTGACAGTCTTTCTCAGGAGCATAGACCGTCGAATTAGTCAGGGTGCCTCACCAAGCCTCCTGCTCTGCAGACTGTTTTATCGGGAGTCTCCATCCTGTTAGCGGGCACTGAGTGGAACAGGACTTAACAGACTCTAACGTCGTGCTACTGCCTGTCCCCTGGGAGCCGGCATCTGCCTACCTTTCGGGGCTGTCCCGTCTCAGACTCCAAGGACATGTTATTAATCTTCACTATCTTCTCATTCCACGACCCTCCCCCAACCAAGAAGGGACCCAGGAGGGTCACGCAGAGGGTGGCTTGACTTTATTTATTTCCCCCTTGCCAGATGGAAGGCACAGTTATGCCTCTGATCATGAGCTAACATGATCCATGGGACAGTATGCAGCCAGGGCTTTGAAATGGCAAGGTGTCTTCTGACACACATAGAAGTAGAGCTTGGACCCTGTTTAGAGGGGGTGCCACCTGGCTCCTCCCGCAGACGTTAGATCGGGAGCCCTCTCACCCAGTTGGCCGTGGAATCATGCAAGGACACATTTGAGAAGCCATCCCTGTGTTTTCATTACATTGCACATCCGTCCATTGGAGATGGTCCCAACACATTCCGGATGACCTGGCTGCCGGACAGGGGGGGGTCAGGGCTCATGTGCCTCTCTGCCTGGGCTGTTGTCTGATGCCATTCAAGGTGGCTACATTGAAAGGTCCCCTGAGATGGGAGGCTGGGGTGTAAAGGGACCTGAGGGTGGTTGGCTTCCTCTCTGCCCCAGCAGGGAGGTGAGGTGAGCTCAGCTGTGGGAGATTAAATAGCCCCTGTCTCTCCATTACCTCCAAAAGGTCCTTTGAGGGGAGAAATAATCAGTGTTTGGATTTTTACATATTGATGACTCTTCCTCAAAGATTAAGAAATGGGTGTGGCTCAGTCAGCTAAGTGTCTGGCTCAGTCTGTTAAGTGTCTGACTCTTGATCTCAGCTCAGGTCTTGATCTCAGGGTCGTGAGTTCAAGCCCTGTGTTGGGCTTCACACTGGGTGTGGAGCCTATTTAAAAAAAAAAAAAAAGCAATGGGAGTAATATATACACTTCTGAGGGCTGTCTGGGTAACACCTGTTGTTATTAACAGGTGTGTAGGAGGGAGGATCTCCAAGGGTAAAGTAAGCCTGAGGCTACAGGAATGGCAGTTCTAAGTCCTATTCAAGAACTCGGATCCCAGTGAAGTATTAGAAGTAGTCGTGAGATTCCATGTTTGAATCATAACAAAGACTCAGAGACCCCCAAGGGCATCTCTAATGGGTGGTCCTGACTGTGGCCTTGACCCTAATGTTCCAGCATCTGCAGCTAACCGTGATGGGCCAGGCATTCAGCACTTGGATTATGTGCCTGGGGGGCTAATGATGAGGTGGGCAGAAGGTGGCTGGGCTCGAAGGAGGTAATGGAGCCCAATTGTGGCTGAGAAGGTGCTGTTCCATACCCTGGGCGGGGGAGGGGGAGGCGGTAAGGATAAGATAGGACAGAGAGGGAGCAGGCAAATAGGACGAATATGGGCTGTCACAGTGAACAGAGTCGGCCACTGGCTAATGCCTCAGCTGTACTCCGCTCCCGGAGGCCGAGTGTAATGTGGACGATGGACATGTTACAGGGAAGGTCACTGTGAGAAGCAGACCTACTTTTAGGAAAGGATGGAGTAGAACCAGCGTCCGCTGGCCAAATGCTATGTGCAAAGTACTGTATACACACTACCCTGCAACAAACCATTGTAAAGATTTGAGGAAACCCGGATAGTGGATGGGGGCGGGGGGTGGCGAGGTGGGAAACATGTTCTAGAGTCCTAAAGCTAATGACGGGCAGAGTGAGGATTTGAGCTTGACCACTCTTTTCTCTGGCTGTGCTTCTCAGCTGTTTCCCCCAGATACTTGCGACACGAAACATTTGCGCAGAGGCACTCTCCCATCAGACATGGAGTCTTCCTTGTAAAGCACAAAGCATTTGTTTGTGTCTTGATTCACCCCTAATGCTCCCACTCAAGAAAGCATGCCCCATGCAAGTGAATGAAAGTGACATCATTAAGTACAAATGTTGGTACTCTACCAATGTTAATATTCCTGGCAGCTGTCTTCATACTTGACAGGAAATCCACCTCTGTCCATGATGATGCTGAGAACCACCACGAGGCACTGCCTGTGATAATGAGCTTGGTCCTCGCTCACAAGTACACCGCAAGGCCAGCCACCTACATGGGGCTGGCCCCATTCTGAATAGCAAAGGACGTTGACACAAAACACTGGAGTGTTTGGGCACGTTGCTACTTTTGAACCATGGCTTCTTCTAACATGGCCTCCAGGACACCAAATAGGGCTGTCCAGAAAACCCTCACAAGTGTGCATATATATTGCTATCATTTCTTAATCTCGGAGGACTGATCAAGTTGACTGAGTCGATGCTGTTTAGAGAACACTGATTTTAGAGATATCTTTTTTTATTTTCAAAGTGTGCTCCAGGGGAGCCTAGGAATTCTATAGAGGTAGCTTGCGGACTCCCTGGGGGTATGGGTGAAGGACCCACTTGCCTAAAACAGAAAAGCTACTCTTTTGCTGCTTCCTATAACAAAGTTCTACATACAGTTCCGCCTGAAGAAAGACTCTTCGGGGCTCTTTTTTTTTTTTTAACTTTGAAACAAACCACCGCTTTAAAATGATGCTTTTGTGATCCCATAGATAAAAATCGTGCCGGCTTGTGGGTGAGTCTCTCCAGTGGACCACTCAGTTGGCTGTCACTGAGGAGTTGTTAAGGAACGAAGTCTCTGGAAAGACCCATCCTTGGCCCATCCTTTGATATTGAGCCAAGAAATGAGTCTCCCTGACTGAATGGCGAGGATAGCTGGGATCCAAGGAATGAACGAAAATGTGCACCTGTTGATGTTCAAAGAAATAGAAAACCACCTATTCCATCTCTCCGTGGACTTCCAAACCATCGGGAACAGGGAGGGGAAGGAGTATGAGGGAACTAGATCTCCTTTGTTTAGTAGGGAGTTTATTCTACTTCCAGGGGGGCCCTCCAGATTTCTTGGGTGTGTCTGCCGAAATCACTGAAGCACATCCAGCTGGTTTCAAAATTGCTTCCCATTTGAACCCGTTCCAACCACGCAAATTGTCCCTAATGAGGAAATTTTGCTTGGCAGTAGATTGTCTTCCTTTTCATCACCTCCTCCTTCTCCCAGCTGCCTTTCACCTCCTCTGAGCCATAGAAAGTTACAATGTCCTCTTGCACATCATTCCATAAAATCAGCTGCTTTCTCCCCCAATGGTACACTCCTTCTCACATTCACCCCCTCCAGTGCTGAGAACACACTCATCTGATTTGAAGGAACTTCTCTGTTAGGAATGAACATGGCTTGCTCAGTTGACGAACGTGGAGAGGGGTCTGGCCCATACTGAACTTCCCAGGGGCTATGTTCCTTAAGTCCTCCTACAAATCAGTTGATTGCACCCAAGCACATATTTTCCAGTTACCCATTGCACTTAGGTTCCTGGGCTAGCCCACGACAGCCACTTCTGTTGTCATAGGATGCCGTGTTGGTAGGGACTCTGTTAAGGTGACATGGAGTGGCCGGAAATTACAGGTTTTGGGCTGAGCCAGAATTGAGGTCAAATCTGATTGTATTCTGGCCTTTCTTACCCTCAGAGCTTCAATTTTCTCTTCAACAGATAAAATGAGAGGGATGGAACCCACTGCAGGTATAAAGCAGGCTTGAGGGCCCTGTGTGAGAGCTAAGTGGCAGAACAACGCTGAGTGCCCAGCACAGTGTAGGTGCCCAGTAAATGTACTTCCCTACCCCCCTGTCCAACTCCGGTTGTTGAGTCTGAAGACTGTTGGTGTTCTCCACTGAGCAGCGGAAAAGGAGGAGAAAATAAAAGTGATACTAGTGATGGAGCAAAACAGAGAATCAGCCAGGGAATTATGAATAAGAAACAGAGTTTCTGTCTTCATTGCTGGGATTTAATAAAAGGCAGATTTATTCAACTGGAGGGGAATGGAGTGGATGGGAGCATGGTGAAGATGCAGAGGGGATTTGGGGGGCTCAAGGTATCATTGATCTGTTTGGAGAGGAGTTCCTTTAAACATATCCTAAGGAAATGTAGACATTTGCCTTTTGCTGGTTCTCAAGACCACTGGCCCAGCTGGGGGTGGGCGAAGACAAGGGGCCGGCAACAGGAGGGGTGGTGGGCAGACCTTGAATATTTGATACCCGGACCCACGGTCTTCTGTGCAACAAAATTATACTTAGCATAATCATGAAATAGTTAATAGTCAGCATTATTTTCCCGATTTGTTGATTAACTTAAAAGCTATCCATAACACTACAGAACAAAGAGTAAATTTCTACATTAAAGATACGATGCAGGAGTGCCTGGGTGACTCAGTCAGTTGAGTGTCTGACTCTTGATTTTGCCTCAGGTCATGGTCCCCGGGTCGTGAGATAGAGTTCCATGTTAGACTTTGTCCTAGGCATCAAGCCTGCTTAAGATTCTCTCTCTCTCTCTCTCTCTCTCTCTCCCCCCCCCCCGCCTCTCTCCATTTGCACTCTCTCTCAAAACAAAAGCCATTAAAAGTCTTTATTAAAAAATGATATGATGCAAACTTTGAAACTTTTCTCATGGGAACTGTTATTGAGCTAACAAATATCAGAGCTCAGCGTCCTGCCCCTTCCATTGCTTTAAATTTTAAATGCAAATGAAAACTCCAAGAGGTCACATAGAAGAAAGAGACTGAAGCAGCTCAAGTGCCTTCTCTGTCTTTAGAATCTCTGCGCTGTTTATTTTAAATCCACCAACTGAACACAGGATCTACACGGCACCCCAGGGACTCAGACACGCTGCCCCTTACCTGCACGCGAACAATTCTGCACCATTTTGAATCTTTGCTTGAGATCCTCCCCCGGAAGCTAAGTAGGGCTAAATTTGTGTGTGTGTGTGTGTGTGTCTGTAACTCCCACGTGGGATGCAGTTTGGATTAAAGAATAGTTAACAAAAACATGCTAATTTGGAATTCACGTACATTATTAAGATTCAACAGCGATCACAACTCAGACCAACAAGAAATTTTCTTGGGCAGAAATATTTTATCACTGGTTGTTTTGACTCACTGGAGTAAGGCGATCACACAAAGCATTTATTATTACCGTGTTTCTGTCTGCACAGGCCACGACCCTCATACTGTTTGCATCCATGTTGGCCAGTGGCTACCGTCCGCTCAGACGCTGTCGTTCTGACTCGGCACCGCCAGGCTAGGCGGACACTGTTGCTAACCCCACAGCCATTCCTGTTTCCTCTTCTAACAGAAGTGGGTTTGTTTGTCATTGACTACTAACGTGCTCAGGAAAAGTGAGGCTCCCCTCAGCTCCAGGGAGTCAGTGTGTTTGAAAGCAATCATGGTGATCCATTTCTCCTCCGAGAGTGATTGGCTCCGGGTGAGCATATGACTGGATTCTGGCCAAGAAGATGTGAGGATAAGTCCGCTAGGGTAGGGATGGGGAATTCTTAGGAGAGATTTTCCTCTGGATTAAAATTAAATCCAAATCAACAAATGAAAAACAAACTAAAGGCATAAAGATTAAACACACACACACACACACACACACACACACACACACCTCTAAAGATCAACATTTTCCCCAACAGAAGCACACGTATAGACACACCCTTCCTGGATTGGGACGCAACTGGATGAGAAAGTGGTACTGACCCCCGAAGAACCATCCTTTAACCGTGAGGGGGCGGGGCGGAGGTGAAAGCCAGCACGCTAAAGATGGCAGGCCCACAACGGTGAAACCGCCTGCCCCTGGAATTGTGCTGTGGAGGTCATAGACCCCTCCTCCCAAAGCCATTAGGCTCTCCCGGTGCCGGGAGCCAAAAAGTACCTTAGAGCTAGGCGTGTGCATGAGGGGGAGGATGGTCACCAGGGGAAGTAGCTGAGCTCAGTATGAAGAAAACCAGGGAAGGGAGAGCAGAAGATGTCCTGGGACTCCTGGGGATGGAGGGAGAAGAAGGAAAGGCGAATGGGGAAGAGGAAGGAAGCTCCAGATGTCACCATCGATCTGAACTCTGGCCGCTGACTCAGAACCACAGTGTCTGAGTGGATGGTGAGTGGCTGGGTGGCTCAGGGTCTGCGGGGGCCCATGCACAACAGCGCGTCTGTAACTTGTGTAGTGACGAGCCGCGGTAATCCTTTGA
This sequence comes from Helogale parvula, assembly GCA_004023845.1. Lineage (NCBI taxonomy): Eukaryota > Metazoa > Chordata > Mammalia > Carnivora > Herpestidae > Helogale > Helogale parvula. The sequence goes on along the minus strand of PJEM01007105.1, from coordinate 68,041 downwards.
CCCTTGTACCCGCCATGCTCCCCCTCCTCTAACCAAGGAAGGGGGTAGGAGATAATAACATAGCTTCAACTGAGAGAAAGTGGGGGGCCCTCAACATTTTGCTGTCTTTATCTTATGGCCCCAGTCCCCTCAAAAGCAGAGCCTGAGGAAAGCATTAAACTGCTGATACTATCTTTGGGAGGTGTAAGCCCAGGGATATAAAAAGAGGAGTTGAGGTAAGGACAGATGCCAAGCCTTGTGACACGATGTGCCACCCTGCCGGCCACCATTTCTTACCCAGCCTCAAAGAGACTTAGTGTGTCGCTTGGCATGCATGTCTTTTCCGCAAGGTTTATACAAAGAACTGACACCATGAAACAGGGCACAGAGGACAGGAAAAGGGAGGAATTGGAGAGCTACCCTCCTGCACTGCTAGGGTGCATTGCCCAGCCCCTCAGAATCCCAGGCCTCATGCACCGGAAGTAGAGGGGAGACAGCCTGAGGGAGCTGCTGGCCAAGAGAGAGAAAAGGAGGTGGTCAGAGAGACAATCCCTACTGTGTGTGTGTGTGTGTGAGAGAGAGAGAGAGAGAGACATGGTGTCTGGACCCAGGCATGTGTCCTGCACACAGGGACCACCCAGCGCTCCCCATCCCATGCTGGTCTCTCTCCTTGGGGCCCAGGCACCCTCCAGGAGGCCTTCGACACCTTCTCCAGCCCTCTCCAAGTCCTTTCCACATCACCTTTCCAGTCTGCCTTCGAAGCAAGTCCCTCAGGGCCGAGCATAAAATTCCATCTGTGCTTTTAGTAAGAGAGAGTAAAGAGGAATTATTGCTGCTCCTTGCTCGGCTGGGTTTTGTAGAATTACCCCAAAGCAGTGTTTGTCATGCCATTGAGCTGGAGGCCCATGCTTAATGTGCTATCTGTTCTGACCCCAGATGTCTCTCTGCATCGCTGCCCTCCCACCAGCTCTCCTGCGGGCCAGCTCGCTCTGGGGTCACCGCTGACAAGTGTGTTACCGGTGTTTATCCATATTAAATCTTGTACCATTGACTGCCTTCTACCCACTCCCGTAAACTCCATTTGGTTCTTCTGCAGTCTCCCTTCTTGCCTTGTCTCGTCCTTCTTGGGAAGGCAAACCCTTCTAAGTCAGGAATTCTCCCAAAGCGTCACGTTCCCAACTGTTGATGGAAAGTGAAGGTGTTAGAGATGGTTCTGCTACCCAGCTCGAGCCCCCCTCCGGACCTGGCACTGACCCGTTCGTAATTAGGTCGTTCAGAGCTGTGGGAGGTTCGCCGACAGGCCCGGTTTCATTACCGCCTCCATCTGTGCAGGTCGTGGCAGGGCGGCCCTGCTCACGGAAGGATGCGGGGGAAAGTCCTCATCATCTCAGTCATGTTTAAAAAGGTTGAGCACTTTACAGTGTAGGATATACCATGGACATTTGATTATTTTTTCTCAAACCTAAAAGCAGTTGCTGTTTTCCCCCTCTCTATAAAGCATTTTATTAGAACAAAAATAAAATGCATTTCAAAAAAAATTGAAGTCAGAAGCTCCACTTTAATTGAGCCATTAGGAAATGAAAATACGGTTTGACTGTTCCCCGTTTTGAATTTGGTGTCATTAATGCTGGTGAGACAAACTCAGCCAATATGTTTTTTTTGTTCCCACTGGGTGACACGTCACGCGTGTGGTCCTTTAGAATTAATTTTCCGAAAGTTTCATGTATCGTATGATTTCTCTAAGAGATTTATCCTTGAGAAGAGAAATGTTCGTGGCCCCTGGCGGGTTGAGTTGGTAGAGCCCGTGACTTGATCTCAGGGTTGCGAGTTTGAGCCCTACACGGGGGATAGAGGTTACATAAAAACAAATAAAAAATTAATTAAAAAATAGAAATGTACATGGAGGCATAATTTGTGGACTTGCAAAGCAAACTCTTCATTCTTTCTGTGGCCCGGGTTGACCGTGAGGTTTTTTTCAGTTAAAACTATCATCAACCACAGAAGTTTTCCTTTTCCCAATGATGAGACCTTAGAAACAAACGGCACGTCCTACTATTCGAAACCAACTATGTTTTATACTTAAATTGATGCAAAAGTCACAAGAAATTGGATGATAAATTAATATGTGACACAGATGAAATAAGGTCAAAGTTCTTTGTTATAAGGAGAAGCCCACAATCCACTGTAATGGAAAATACTTAATTAGATCATTCATTTAATCAATAGCTAGTTATTCCATGCCTCTTAGGTCCCAGGTACTATCAAGACATATTCTTCTTCTCTCCTCCTCCTCCTCCTCCTCCTCCTTCCCCCCACCCTGAAATTTGGCAAAGGACAAAGCTATTACATTCCTGATGTGTTCCTATTCTGCTGCCGATCAGGAGGGAGAAAGATCTTTGTTTCTGCGGGGAGAAATCTCTTGCTCTCCTCTCCCCAGCCTACCTAATCACTGAAGTTGCTGTCTTGCATGGGACCTGCAGGGAGAAGGAATCTTTGACAGAGAACTTTAATATACTATTTAGCTGTGTTACTGAGAATGGGATCTTGAGGCTCAGAAAAAAATAGACACAGAAACTTTGAAATATCTGGAAGCTATTCCAAGACCCCCAGTAGGGATTTCTGATAATGAAATGGATGGCGGTCGTAGGAGGGAACCCAAGCATTTATTCACTCAAGACGGCCCCTTCATATTTTATCCTCGGTGTCATGGTGGCAGTGCCAATATACACGAGGCTTCTTGCCCCAATAATGGGCCATTACAGCTTCAGGAAAAGCCATCATGTTTCCGCGGCATTTATCTGTCAGCAGGAGACTATTATGGGAGCACAAACTCACATTGTATTAGCGTTATCAGTTAATTATGAGCCGTGGGACCTGCGCCAGCCAATGGCTGACAGTCTGCTGACCACCACTCAGGAATATAACCCCACACCCCAAATTCAAGCATGTGAGAAGGAAAGGGACCCAAAGAGGTATGTGGCTGGGGACACTTTCCCTGGCCAGGAGTCCATGGAGCCCCAGCCCGGCCTGTACTGTCCCCAGAGACGCACAAGTTAGGCTCGCTGTCTAGGCCAGGCCCACCTTAGACACCGTGGATGGTCAATGGATGTACTTTCTGGACTCGCCTCCCCCAGCCCTTACCCTGGGGTGGATGACAATCAAGCTCCGACTGTGACTGAGACAGTTCCACAGAGACATCTCCTTCCCAGGCCGGTGGTAAGAAGCGGTTATGTAGCTTGTGTGTTTCCTACGGCGTCATCCCGCCTGCAAACGTGGGTTCAGGGAATGTGAGGGTGAGGGACAGCGATGGGGTAACCAAACAGTCAGTGTCCCCCATTCACTGGACTTAGGGAGCGTGTGGCAGACTCCAAAAAGTCTTGTTGGCTCTTATCTTTTAGTGATGAGGCCATCAAGCCCTCTGCTCCCCCAGGGCCCACGCTGCGTTCACCAGCTCCTGCTAAGTTACCCCGCTTGAAAGATGGGAAAACTGTCCTCTTGTGGGCTCAGAGCAGCACACCACAGGGAGGGGATTCAAGAATCCGAGAGATACTGCGTGCCGCTGCCTCACGAGGGCAGAGATAACGGGTCAGGGAGGCTGCGGCAAGAGCGGGAAGATGCGTACCAAGACGAGGCTCTACCGAAGGTGGGGGTTTCCACCAGACCAGTGGCAAGGGGCGCCGCATGGGGGTCAGCGGCAGAGATCAAGGTCACTCAGGTCTCCTTGGGGTCCAGGGCAGGTGTTCGGACAACCCCCTTTTCAGGACTTAGGCTGGGATGGGAAAGAGTGAGTGGATGGTCAGCGTCGATCTGTGTTCGGCTATCCATGACACACTTGGTGCTTGCCGTTCCCGGGGAAACACAGCTTTGGGGAACAGGGTGGGCCAGGCTGGGTCTGGGTATGTTTTCCTACTTCCCTGCTAGCTGGAGCATTACTCCCGGCAGGACGGCGGGTCAGGAATTTGGTGTCCACCCATCAGTGCTACCTGTTTCTCCCAGGAAACCCGGCGGGGAAGGGTGTGGACACATCAGCCTGGTCCCTACCGCTTACCTAGCGAAGAAGTGTGTGTGGACGGTGATGCCAATGGCACTGCTCTGGTTTGGGCTCATATTTCTCAGCAATGAGCTTGGACTCGGGGAAGGAGTAGGGAGGGAAAGTGAAGAGACATGTGTACAAAGGTTTAGGAGTTGAGCAAGAAGAAATCCAGGCACCAAAGATGGCATGCTTTGCAGTTATTCACTGTGTGACCTTGGGTAGGTCACTTCTCCACACAGGGAAATTTCTAAGTTTCCTCATCTGTAAAGTCTGATGGCGATTCTAAATGATTCTCCAAGCCCCTCTCCGCTGTCAGGTTCTGTACGTGTAATGAATATCTAGTTAAAGGAGTTTGGTCACAAGAACTAAGTGAGCAGCTGTCACCTTACACCATCTACAAATACTGTTTCTAATGCCTTCTGTTCCAGAGTCCCCTTTGGCTGACGTGCCCATCTGGGGGCACCAGGGTTGGGACACAAGACAGTGAAGGGGTGGATGGCTGAGAACTTCGTGCTGGGGTGATTGCACATTGCTCCTGCTGTAGGTGAGCGGTGCAAGAATGAAATGATAACTGGTTGAATGAATTTCAGGGTGGAAAGAACCCACGAGCCCCACCCACCCACTCATTCTACTTCCCCCTGCCCCCCACCTTTGTATTTCAGACAAGAGAGACCTTGGTAAGGTCACACAGAGACCTGGGGGCTGCTGTACTTTCCAGCACCGCCATTTGTCCTGCTAGAGGCTTGGGACCCGACCCTGGCTTTGGGAGGTAATAACTATTCTCAGTGAGCTGGGTGAGGGCAGAGTGGAGAGAGGCCGGTCCCAGGAAGAGTGTAGGACCACCCCCCCCACCCCCAGTTTGCCTGGAGAACCACAGGAAAAGCCGGACCTGCCAGGCTTCATCAGGTCACCAGGGCATCCTTGCTGGTGGGCCCTCGTCCCCCCTCCCGCAGGGTCTACGGGCTCTCTTGCCAGGGAGGGAACGAGAAAGAACTCTGCCTTGGCTGTAGCTGAGGTGGCTGGATAGGCGCCGGTGAGGAGGAAGTGGAAGAGGGGTCTCCAGGACCTCATTCCCTGCCTGGAGGGCAATCATCTAGTCCCCAGAGAGAGGCCCTCAGCTACCCTCCTCTCGCCTTAGATGCAGACAGTGATTGTGCAGGAGCATTAACCCTCTTCTTAACCAAGGAAACTTCTTGTTTTCCCTCATTTGCCCCCGGTGGCTTCGAATCCACTGCCCGGCTGTGAAGTTGTCTTTCTTTTCATGTTCTATCAAGTGTCTTCTGTCTCCAGTTAAAATTGGTGCATCCACACAGAGCAAGGAGCCACTGATCCCATACAACCTAAACCCCTTCTGGGACAGCCAGCCTGCCCCTCAGCAGGCTCACCCCAAACTGCCATGCTGCAGTGCATTCAACAAAATATTCTTCAAGTAACTGCTCTGTCTCAGGACCCATTACTCACTGGATGTTCTCTGGGAAACAAAAACAGACACAGTCCCTCCCCTCATAGGGCTTATAATTTAGTGTGGGAGGGTATTATGCCAATCATATATAATTGCAAACTGAATAGCAGAAGGTTCCAGTGCGGTTGAGAAGGAGGCAGGATGAGGAGGGTGCAGAGGGACACTCAGGAGTCTGTCCTGGGAGGCTTCCTTGTGGGGCCAAGGGAAGCCCCGGGACTGTGTGCCTTTTACAAGGAGCCCCCTGGCTGCAAGGCGCTTGGAGAAGGGATTTCAGGGGGCTGGAAAGGATACAAACTAGTCACTGAGGTCTTGGCAGCAAGTGGTGGTTGCGTAGAGGCCCTGGTTAAAGACTGAGCCTCTACACCCTGCTTCCGTCTCTAATACAACCAAGTACCTAGGTGATTAAAAAAAGATCTGGGGCTGCTGGGGGTTCTGCTGACAGAGCAGACATCTTCATCCATCTCTCTGCGAGATGCCTGCCTGAGCCCCGAGCCCGGAGAATCCCATGCGTTCCTCCACCTCGGCACATATGAAAAATCTCAGCTCCGTTTCCCAGCCTGTGCGCACTTAACATTTATCCAAGTCAAGTATCATCTGTGGTCCCACCCCCCATTCCCCAGCCCCTCCAGAGCGCCTGCCCCCTCCTGGGGCTTCTCACCACCTCCCCTGATATCCTGAAGTGCTTTAGACCTTATTCTGATGATAAAATTATGTCCTCCCCCATTGTCTTCTGTAGAATATAGGAGAATAAGGTGGTGGTCTCTCCTAAGGGCTTCCCCACCCCTCACCCTCACCCCCACCTCCACCCGGGCTTTTAAGTAATTCTATACCTATCCCCTCCCACACTCATTTAAATCCTCACATTATTATCTCTCTGTGGCTGGCACATCTCAAAAGATGAAAAGCCCCAGAAGAAGGATGGGGGCATGACTTATAGCTTGTGTTGGTACGGTGGCAGCCCATAATATTTGGGTTCACGGACCGAGCAGACAGGGATGCAGGTGTGCCCCTGGTTGGGGATTCAGGTGTGAATGCTGAAACATCAGGTGTGTGTCCTCCCGTGGCAGGTGTGCCGGTTGTTTTAACCGCAACTGTGTTTTTCCTAAGCAGGTAGGGATTTATTTGCTCACGTCTGTGTCCCAGGTACATTTCTGAGAGTTGCCAATGGCGAGCATCATCCTGTACATCTACAGAGCATTTTATAGACGCACACCCCGCATCTAGCCATTTGAGAGCAGTTCAGAACCAACTGGCCCAGGTGATGGGAGCTGGGAAGGGAATCTGCTTCCCTCCTGCTCTCAGCAGCTGGCGGAGCCTCACCTGTGGACCTGACCCTTTGCACTGTTGTGCACCAAACACAGGTCTTGAGGCTGTGAGTGTCTGAGGCCTTTGCCTCTTCTGGGTGTGAGAGTGGTGCACGGTGACTCATTTTTAATTTGTAAAACAGACCCATTCTAAACGGCTGAGAGAGAGAGGGGAGTGTGGGGAGGCCTGCCAGTTAAAGGATAGGATGCCGGTGGGGGGAATATATAAACAGCACATCTGTCACCTCCCCCGCCCAGTCCCACCAGCCAGTTGGACATTTTTTTTCTTTAATGGCCAGAGGACAGGCCTTGCCACTCTACAGCTCAGTCCTCTCACTTCTCAGGAGGTGGGGACCTCGCCTGAGTGTCTGATTCCATTGAAGTCTCTCTGGCTCACCCCCCTCCCCCCACCCCAGCTCGATTCTGTCACTTTAAGTCCAGCCCCTGAGAGATAGCCAATAGGAGCCAAACCATACATCAGTCTCCCAGCCTTAAAGCTACAGTAGGGTTAGTGGGCTCCAAGTCTCTGGTGCCCGAGCCTCCTCCCCGGCTTCCCATCCCCTCTGCCCGCTGGAGTGTGTGCATGAGTGGGAGCGCTGGGCTGTGCGCGCAAGGCTCTCTGCCTCCCTCTCGCCCCGCCACGGCGCTTCCTCCCACTCTGCCTTCTCCCGCTCACTGTGCCCCTGCCCGGACTCGCACCTCGCCTGTGCCCTTCACTCGCTCTTCCGCGTGATTTCCCCGCCGCCTTTCTCTACCAACTGGGAATGCTAAACCGGGACTGATGGACGTGTCAGAACTCTGCATCCCGGACCCCCTCGGCTACCACAACCAGTAGGTGCTCTGTTTCTCGGTCGGTCGGTCGATCTGTCTGCCCTTCTGCCAGTCCGGCTGCCTCCGTCCTGGGTGTCGCAGTTCTCCTTCCAAGCATTTTTGAAGTAGCAGGAGCCCCGGGGGCGCTTGGGGGACGTCGGAGGGGGAAAGCCGCACACTTCCTGGGGTTCCTTCTGGGGCCGGGGTAAACCGCCTCTAACTTTTCCCGCACCCCCTTTTGCAAACCCTTACTTTTAAGTAAGAGCAGCGATTTCTCCTTCACTCTTTCTCTCTGATCTTCCCCCGCGGCGAGAAAATATTTGAGTTTCTGTGGAATAGGGAGGAGCAGCCCAGAACAGGTGCGGGTATGGCGCAAAGATGTTCGGTACCGTCCGAGAAAGCCTCCCCCGGGGCCCTTTGACTTTAATATTTATTTCCATACTGGAGACCGAAAATGATCCCACCAAGGGGGCGAAATCGAACGAGCCGCGCGGGTTTGGGAACTGCTGGCGCCCAGCGCCGCCTTGCTCAGCGGTCCCGCTGGGGCGCCCCGAGGGCGCGCACGGGGCGCCGCGGATCCCGGGCGCTCCAGCGCTGTGGGCGGCGCGGCCCCGGGCGCACTGCACCCCGCACGCCCTGCGAGGGGATCCCGCGTCTCTCCAGGAGTGGGGACAGCCGGCCCGGAGGTGCCTCGGCGGAGGCAAAGTTGGTTCTTGGCTTTGTCGGGAGGCTGCGGGCGGTGGAACTGACGGGCGCGATTTCCGTGCCCCGCGGCGGCTTAGCGCTTGCCCTCCGGGATCCCGGGGTTGTCCGAGCCGCGCGGGCCTGGGCAGCGGAGGGGGCTGCGGGACGGGACTCCCAGTGACCCCGGGCTTGGGCGGCGCGCCAAGCGCGCAGAGTGGACAAGCGGAGAGCTGATCCCTCGGAACGGCGTGTCCGGCCTGGGTTCTCCGGGGTCCTGCTCCGGCCACCCGCGGTTTCCCTCCGAGGGCCCTTTGCACGTCCCGCCACCTGCTCGGATACCCGCCCGGCCTCTCTCCCCTCCGGCGCTGCGCGTCCCGCCGCGCTCGCGGCTGCTGTCCCTGTCCAGTCTGCGTGTGGGCGCGCGCAGAGGGGTCCCTCCGAAGGCTTGAAAGGCTAATAAAATGGAAACTCTAGGTTCTCGAGGACCTGCTTAACTTGGTGCTCTTCTTCCTCTTTTTTTCTCTGAAGTGAACTAAACTACCAAAGTCAGTGCCCGCTCCACCATGCTTTCAGTTTTCTACCCCACCCCAAGAACCACGACATCCCTGAAATAAATCCCCTGGATAATGTGGGGTTCCAGGAAGTGTGCTTAAACCCCTCTTCGCTGCACAGACCGCCTCCACCCCGGTGGACCACGCGGGAGCGAGGAGGCAACTTCGCAGCAGCGTCTCCTGTCGATGACCAGACTGTCCCAGTCTCCATGCTGACCTTTTTGGTTCTAGTTTTAGGATTTCCCTGGGCAGAGGGTCCTTTAGGTGCCGCCAGAGTGTCAGAAGAAGAGGAGTTGGGATGGGAGGTTTGAGGGAGCTTTAATTCTAATGGATTCAGGTTTCCATCAGCTTGAAAAGTGTCTTCCTTCTCTTTAAAGGTTACGCTGATCCCAGCTTGTGTGGCTGGTGGGGGTGGGGTAGTACCCTAAGATGCCCCCTCCCATAGCAGGGGTGGGAGCCACGATTAGCTTCTGGGTGGGTAGGAGTGAGGCTCTGAACAATGTTTGATGCTCCTGGGGCATTTCTTCACATAAAATTACCAAGTACGACAAATATTGGATCTTTAAATTATTTAGGCTCCCTCTCTTCAGGGTGACTTCTTTAGCTGAGCTCGAAATATCTATGTATTTGTCCCTGGCTCAAGTCATAGCCAATAAATATGAAAATTCCAATGGAGGAAGTACATCCTTTGATTATGTTGACCAGAAAAGCAAGGAGAAAGGGAGGATTTAGCAGCTGGGTAGTTCATCGAGGTGATGGCCAGTCTGGCTTGAGTTTGGGGAGAAATATGGGCAAAGAGGGAATGTCAGGGAAGCAGCAAGGGGTCCTGGGTGTCTGGGAAGGGTTTGAAGTGGAAATCATTTATAACGGAAGCCTGACAGTAGTTTGGATCCCCTAGCCTTCCTGGTTTCTTTGCAAAGAATTCACTTCTCACTCCACCGGGCACCGGAAAAGCCAGAAATATACCAGGCAACTCCACTGAGGAACTAAGGATCCACGTGAGATGCCATTTTTCAAAGCCCAGGACGTGCTGGGTGGCAGCCCCAAGCATTGGTGAGCTGGTCCCGGGTACAGATGTGTGCCTCCGGGGTAGCGTTTGCATCTGCTGTGGTGCAGGGGCACAGAATTTCCAAGGACGAGCTTGTGGAGGTCAGAGGCTGGCGGGTGGGGGAGGCCTCTTTCTGACCTCAGCGCCACCCCCCCCTTCATGTCAAGTAGCTTTAGAGCCACTGGTAGCAAAGTAACAAAACCGGGGACTGCATTCTTTGGTGTGTTGGAAGCACAGTAGGATGAATCCATTCATTGCCAATGGTGCTGATGTTTCTCCGGGAACATACGCACGAGTGCGTTCGTGAGCTCTGTACACAGTTTCCACCCATGTGGCTTTGTCGACATTCCCGGACTTGAGAAAACCCAAGGGCACAGAGACCTCGGTTCAGCGAGAAAGAACTCTCCAGCCCTTCTTCTCACTTGCTAACACACAGAGAGTATTTTTTAGTGCGTTAGTGTTATTCTCACTTTTCCCAGGTGAGAAATTAACACACACACATGCGCGCGCACACACGCACCACCACCACACACAGATACACTATACCTTCATACCTTTCTCTCCTTCATTTTCATTTTCCTGTAGCCAATCCCGTAGGTGACTCCATTACCATTTCTAATCAATATTTTATGTACATATATAATCAGCCAGGGTAGGAGTGAGTGGGCTGGCCTGCATGTGCCTGGGTACAGATGTGTCCGTGACCCAAATGGCTGGAGACCCTCGGCGTGAAGCCCAGGGAGCAGAGGTGAGGGGGAGGGCAGGCTGCCTCACCCACTGACCGATGACCACTTTGCTGTTGTTAAAGAAACAAAGGACAAACTGTCCTGATGGTAAAATATGTGGGTTCACAAGTAGGAAGAAATGCCACATGGTAATTCAGAATTAGTGACCCAGAGAAAAACAAAGGGGAAATTAATTTTTAATGGTACATTTAAAAATAAATCAGAATGAGGACATTAGTCTTGGTTTTCCAAGGGAGGGGCTTTAGGAACTAAACCTGTATGTGCCCGCCGCCCTTCTGGGGGTGTGGGCAGCGTGGAAGAGGAAGATGGGGTGATGGGAGGCTGGACTCGTTCAGGCCTGAAGGCAGTGAGTTAGGAGGAAACGGTCAGTGTCAAGGGCCCCAGTCCCCAGGAAAGGCCTTTCCAGCTCAGTGAGATCCTGACATCAACTGGAAATTTCCTCTTGGAGCTTATGGGTTCCCCAACTCCATTTTAGAAACAATCTTCTCTTTTACCAATATTTAAGGAACTAAAAGATGTTTCTTTAAAATTATACGTATGAAGAAACAACCTAGCCCCGCAAACAGGAAGCTTTTCATTCTGGTGATTTGGAGTCATGAATCAATATTCCGTTTAGTCTGAGATAGGAGGGACAGAGGGGATTTTCTGGGCGAGTGCTGCGGGGAGGTAGCCGTGATAGAGATTTTGAGTCACCATCCTGTCTTCTCATGGTGGCCCCCGGCCCTTGCACCTTTGTCCTGAATGCCTGATTCACGTTCCTGAGAACTGTACATGTGGCCAACTCGTTTTTTAAAGGTAATCTAAACTCATGGGAAAAGTTTGTCTCCTTCTCTGGTCCTCTGCAAAATGCCTTGTTTCTTTGGAGCATTTGGTACTGGAAAGTTCAGCACGAGTCTAGCAGGCCAAAGGAACGTGTGTGTGCGTGTGTGTGTGTGTGTGTGTGTGAGAGAGAGAGAGAGAGAGACACTGAGAATGTGTGCGTTGGGGTGGGCCGTGGAGTTAGCTGTGTGAACGAGCCGATCCAGGAGAGAGAATTCAGAAGACAGGCAAGCAGTTACACAAGACCCAGGATGCTTTTGACGCAGTTCCGCAGTGCCCTTCTCTAGAACTTGTCTTCCCAGAGGCTTGAAGTGGCTTCCCCAACATGACTGAAATTACTTGTGGTTTGCATTTAAGAGGAAGGAATAGCATTATTTAGACCATAAGCCAGCCCTTCAAAGTGGTGCCCAACCCATACCCTCAGAACCCCGTGCCAGTGCCTTCTCACACCCACCGGCCATCACCAGTCTCTGTCCATCCCTTCCCGAGCGAGACCCTCCGAGTGCTCTTCCAGCTGGAGCAGGAGGTCGGCCCAGAATCTGCCAGAACTCCTCACAGCTCTGCTGGGAGCTTCGTCCTTGGAGTCTGGTGGCTCTTGACTGGATGTTCCTGTGGGAGAGCCCAGCACGGCTTCAGTGCTCAACCTCTCATGTCCTCTGCAGCCACCGTTGTGCCGAGAGGGAGTGTGGGCCCACCAGGGGGCTTCGAGGAGAGAGGCCACACACCATTGCCAGGAAGCCATCAAGGGCACAACTCCTGACTCTTTGCCCTTGAGGCCATTCGCTGATTTCTAGGGATAATCCAAGCTCTTTCTGAGCACAGCAAGTGCTGGTGACCCCGGACTGGGCTTCCCCTCCGGGGAGTTTTCCTTTCTTGGTCCCAGCGGCCTCCTACCTCCAGGGAGCTATCAAATTCATGGCCATTCCTCGGAGGGGGAGCCCCTAGGCTTCTGCTGGCCCTGGTGTCCCCTGGCGGGGCCTGGGTGGCCTGGGGTGGGATCACGTCCTGGTTACCCCATCGGCTGGTGCGGCCTGGTCCCTATGCAGGGAGGTTTTAATTGCAGGTGTTTATAATTGCAAATGTAATTAGCAGACCAGCTCTGGGGGACTGGGGTGCTCAGCTTCTGTGCACATCACGGTGACCCTTGTGCTGTCTGGCCGGGCAGATTAACCCTCACCCGGCCAGCCTGTCCCCTGCTTCTGGTGAGGCTGCTGACCTCTCACTGATGACGGCAGAGTGTCCTAGGTCACTGGTGGCCGGGTCAGACCCCTTCCTCAGAGGGGATGTCAAGGCGATGAGTGGGAGAGGTCTCAAGTTGGGGGGTTATTTCTACCCTAGGCCCCTGGGCCAGTGATCCTTGCCTCTTGTGACAGGGTGGCCCTGTGTCGCAGGCTGCTCTGGGACACTGTCTCCCTCCCTTTTCCGGCAGCTCTAGAAGGATGTGCCCAGAAGACCTTGGGTGCATGGGGGCCTTGTGGGAGAAAGGAGGGCTCCCGACGGGGCACATGAGGGCTTTTGGCGGGTGCCCCTGGGGCTCTGCGGACAGGGAGCAGTGACTGCCTGCTAGCTCTCTGTTCCTTCTCTGTTCCAGTCCACAGAACTGCACGGCCACGGCCAGTCCCACTCAGGACATGTGGGGAGGGCCATAGGAGGGCATGGGTTTTAGTTTGGCCCAGAGAACCCCCCAACCAACCATCTGACAAAAGACATCGGAAAACCAGGCAGGAAGGGAAACATAGAGCCACATGGTCCTCTCCCCCTCTCTTATATTTTTTTGTATTTGCCCATCCAGAGCACCTTTCTGTACTGATCAAAAATAGAATAGAAAGGATCTTAACAACACCTTTACTTATCAGCGATGACTTAAGGGAGTGTCAAGCCCTTTGCTGTTGCCATGAAAGCCCCTCTTCTAGATGCTAACTCTGAACCCCAAAGCCCCAGAGGCCGCGTCCGTTCCTAGGCGGGCTTTCCCTGTGTGCACATGTGTAAGAGTGTGTTTCAGTGGAATTCCCCTGGAATGTGGGAGTAACGGGGGGCCAAGGGGCTCTGCTATTTAAACACAGACCCTGCTGCCTCCCATACCCCTGGCCTGGGGTGACCATTCCAGGGGGGCTGCTGAGGCTTGAGGTTTTTCCATGGAGCAAAAGGGAACTCCTTAGTACCCACGGGCCGACTGACGGTACAGGCAGAGGAGTTCACTCCTTCTTAAGAGCTGTCTTCAGTCGTCTGGCCTGGGTAGGGCTGGGCAGAGCCTGGAGAGGATGAAAAGGCAGCACTGACTTCACTGGAATGACCGGGAAGAAGGGCACGCAGAAGAGCATTTTGGCAATTCTGTTCCTGGTTCCCGACTTCCCCTTCTCTTCTGGATCTAGCCATTGACAGTTTTTAGCATTATGGGTCAAATGTTTTCCTAAATCGAGGCTGTTGATCAGCCCAAGGGATTTTCGATATGGAGTTGGGCAAGGTGAAAAAAAATCTCCTGGCTAAATGTCTTAAATTCAGAGTTATATGAGCTTGAGTTAAAATGATCCCCAAACAAAAGTTTTCCTGGGGATTAGAGGCATCATGTTTTTCATCCTTATTTTGCTGTATATTTTTAACTATACACATTTTAGTCCCCAAAGAAGTCCTTCCCCTCCCCCCCCCCCCCGCCCCCTGCCCCTTGCCTTTAAATTTCTCTCTTCTGTTCCTTAGGACTTTAAAATAGTCCATTCAATATTGTCATTCAGTGTCCTCGGGATTGTGCCTTTTCTGGGAATGGTTTTGTGGATAATGTATTTTATTTTCAATGTCATTTCATCCAGAGGTCAAAAGGCAGTTAAACAAACTCCGACAAGGTTTTGTTTTTATCTTCTGGCTTCAAATGTGATCAATTTTCATTTAAAACTATATCAGGGTCCTCTGCTGCCAGTGACGGCAGCAGTCAGCCTCACACCTGGCTGCCCCTGTTTACGGAAACGCTGCGTTTGAAACCGTACACATGTGAAGTGGCCAATTAGAGTCAAGCTTCTCCAAGCTAAGTGTTACTTTAACTTGGCTCTTTTTTTTTTTCAATTGTTTGAATTCTCTTGAGATCCTAAAGTATTTTTTGTTTTCTTGTCTTAAAATTTTATTGTATTTATTTAGATTCACGTTTTACGCATTTTCACTGGGTTCGTAGTTTTAGAAAAAGGTGCCTGGCAGAGGGGTTTTGTGCATCACAGGTCTTTCTGTGATCTTGGTCTCCAAAGGGCAAAGAACAAGCACATACACACGGCAACGCCATAGGGCAAGGTGGAGGGTTCGAGAGCTGAGGTTTCATAGATGAGCTTTCTCTCTCTCTCTCTCTCTCTCTCATTTTACAATGGAACCTATTCCTTTGTCTTTACTTATTTTTTTCCCTCTGTTTTCATTCCAACTTGTTGTAGTTTGCCCTTGTCCTTTTTTCTCTATGATTGTGTATGTTCCAGGGAAGGGGCATAGGTTCCGGGCGTCGTGTCTACCTTCGTGAGCGTGCGCCCATGTGCATCTGTGCACGTAAGAGTGTGTGGGTGTGTGTGTGCCGCACATGATTACTCAGGGACGTCCCAGAGTGGAGTGAAAGCCTGTTGTCCACCCTGTTCCGCTTATCCACTGTCAGCCGCCTGCTCTCCTGTTTTGGGAGAGACAGCAAGAAGGGTAAAGACCTCCTCTTTCCTGGGAAATTACAGGTCGTGGGGTCTGTTCACATGAGGCACGAGGCGGTAGGGACTGGAGGTGTGGGTGAGGGTATCGGGAAGCTCTAAACTTTATTCAGAACCAAATTTATATCTCTCATCGCCTCTTCCAAGCGCTTTGAGGTCGAGTTTGGGATCCTGGTGATGCAGAGTCAACGAGCTGGTGTATGCTTTTGTTTTTTGCCTCCCTAATCGATCAGCAGAAAACATTCCCTTTTGATGGCGAAACAGCCCCTCAGCACACACGCCGAGCGCGGTATTTATCCTCTTCCCTTTCTCCTCACTCTTTGTCATCCGTCTCTTGGGTGTGTTGACATTGTCTACCTAGGAAGTCAGGCTAACAAGCTTTGGCAGAAAGAACACCGCTTTTACAGAAATAATAGCAATAATGCAATGGTTGGAATAATTATGACAACGGTAATAACAGCTTGCAGCTTTTTCTTCCCCCGGAGCGCAAAGCACTTCTCTTAACGGGTTTTCTCCTAGTAACTGGGTGAGCGTTGCTGGGTCTTGTCCCCGAACACGAATGTTTTCCTGCAAACAAAAACATGGAAAGGCTTCAGGTTTGCATGTCTACATTGATTCAGGAGCTAAAACTGCCCGGTCTCTGCAATAGGAACAGACTGGTGGAGGAGAAGGCGGTGTTAGGCACTCGGCCCCCCTGAGAAATGCTGGGCACGTTGCCTTTGAACTGGGAAGGGAGAAAGGTTTCTTGCAAGGGACGCCGTATCAGGTCTGGCCCCACTGCCACCAGCTTCCGAGGCCACACCGCCTCCCGGTCCCCCCACCTTCCTCGGTTCTTCTGGCGGTGACCTCAGGAGACGTTTTAGACCAAAGGCACACAGAGGCCGAGGGGGCTGTGGCTTGACACATGTGACGAGATGGGAAGAGACCTGCGTAGAGAGAGGGAGAGTCACCTCGCCGCCCTCGATCGCCTCCCTGGCCATTCGGCTTCTCCGAGGCTGATGTTCCCTGCTCCCGGGCACCTCGACCTGCCCTCTGGAGGCAGGGATTAGAGAGAGGGCACCAGGGAACTGACCCTCTGGATCCCTGTGACCCCTCTGGTGACTCCTCCGCCGACTCCCAGAGCCGGACCGACTCATCTGCACACTCTGCTCATCTGTGCGTTACTTTTGAAATCGGTGCTGCCTTTGTTATGTCCTCTCTCATTCCTCCTTCTTCTTTTTTGTATGTGTGCCTTGGAAATAGGCAGCCTAATAACACCGGCATAATAGGAAGCGCCTAATAAACCAGGGTCCCATGGCTGTCTCTCTCTCTCTCTTTTTTTTTTTTTTAACTCTAGTATCCTTACTCATGTTCTTACTCAGTTTTTTTTCTCTAAAAACAGAACAGACTCCAAGCCCTGGGCTTTGGGTTATTAATTGATTATTAACTGATTTAACAAACAAAAAACATCCTACCCCCAAGGAATCTCAGCAAGAGTCTGGCTGTGCCGCTCAGGTCAAGAGCTGCCTTTTCTCCTCAATCGGTGAGAAACGTTATAGCTTCAATTCCCTTGTTGGACCCTGAGTAAAAAATTAATTCATGAATAATAAAAACCAATCAGTCTTGTTGAGTTTAAGAAGGATTAGGAGAAAGGGTGTTTTTTCTTACAGAGAACATTTGGAATCTGCATGTCATTGTCACGACTGTTCGGGGTAGCTGGAGCGGGCCTTTCTTCACAGCAAATGAGCTATTTATTATCCGGAGGTGTAGCACGTCTTTCTCAGTTGTAAGGTCAACTTACTGAAGACTATTAGGGGTTCCCCACCCTCTTCTCTCCCACAATCCCCTACCCCGGGCCCTGTGATAATTCATTGGCATTAAGACCATTTCCTTTGTGAGTGGCATGTAACCAAATAGCAACAGACCTGGCTTTGCATTATGAAAAAGCCCGTTTGTTGATGCAACGGAGTCCTTCTTGGCTTCCCTCCCCTTTCTTTTCCCGGGGAGGTAACTGAACAGAAATTTACATGCCTTTGCAAGGACTCCAGAAATTAGACTTGTAGGTACTCCTTTCAGTTTCCATTAATAGTATCTACCCCCCAAGGTTGTTGTGAAGATGAAACAGAGGTAATTCACAAGTGTTGGGCAGATAGGAGGGTACGTTAAATGTTGGGTGCTCTTAAGTAATTTTTTTTGATGTTATCTTTTGGAAGTTACTTTTCATGCCTTTGACGTAACCTCATGGTGATAGTCCTAAACAGTGAGATTGGGGTGCTTGGACTGTTTAGTTCATTTAATGGCATCAGTGTGGCTTGGGTTTCCATATGTAACACAAGGGATTAGGGAGGGAATTATGATATGGAACTGGATGATGAATAGGAAGTCTTCTCTGAATGAATCTCTGAATCCTCCAACATCTGGGTAGACTTGCCCGATAAAATACAAGGTGTCCGGTGAAATTTGGATTTTAGATAAATAATTTTTTAGTGTAAGTATAGCCCATGCAGTGTTTGCTCAATCTGGCAACCCTACCGATGGGTGTTTTTCTTAAGTTGGTCTGATTTAAAAAACCATCTTATTTCGTCCGCTTTTGACAAAGCCCAAGAGAACATTTATCTGTTTCGGTTTTTTTTCAAATTGTTTTTAGAATGTCTGTCTTGAACTTTCTGCCCATATGAACTTGTCAGGTTGGCCGCAGCACATTAGAAGTTCGTGGGAACTAGCAGTTTCCATCATCCAGATACAGAGTTGCAATTAGGCAAGTAAATAGGCTGCATGAGGTCTCCTAACATAGCGCCCAGAGCTACTGAATTTTGCTGTGAGGAGGAACAGGGGAAACAGTCTTTTTGGAAACCTGCCTTTTCCCGTTTCCCGGACAAGTAGGCTGAGGGGCTGGACTGCTAGAACCTGAGATCCTGGCAGCTAGAAGCTACTCTTGCTGCACCTGGGAAGCCAAAAGCTGCGGTCTCTCCCTGCCTTCCTATACAAGGACAGGAGGCTGACGCTTTGGAGGCACCCCCTAGGAAGCTGTGCCGGAAACCACCCACATCAGTGCTGGGTGGTGGAGTAGGGAGGACACGGGATTGCCCTTGAAACAGCCAACTGGAAGTATGGCTGAGCTGAGGCTCACCAGTGGGGGACCAGCGAGCCCCAGCTTCTTTTCACTCACACCATTGTTTTAAGCCTAGTACCCTTGCAGCCCAGAGGATGGGGAATGGAAGAGCTCTAGAGCCCCCTACAGGCCGTCGATGGCACTGCACCTCATGCGTGCCAGTCCCACCGCAGAGCTGTCCCAGGGTAGGAAGGAATGTGGAGGACCCCAGAGAGTGAGCCTGTGGAAACTCAGGATCCCGGAGGACTGAGCCCGTGACTCCGGCTTCAGGAAGCAGCTGTGCTCCATGCCCTTTAGCCCCCCAGCTGCCTCCCAGTGTGGTACGCCTGCCCCCTCCCAACATGTACATACATACACACATACATGCACACTCACACATGCGTGACACATCACTATCTCTGTGGCTTGCCTGACCTCCAGAGAGGCTGGAAAGGCTCAGGCCTGGTTCAGTCTGAGGAACGCCCTCCTCCGGCTGCTGATAGGCCAGCGCTATTTTTGAGAGCCTGAGGCTGACATTCAGATTCTCTTCTCCAAGACACCTAATTCCCTGGGGATTTTTGCCAGAAGAAAAGTTTTGGGGAAGATGTGAGAGGTGAAAATCAACTGTAGGATCAGAGGTGAGCAATTGTGATCATAGTAATAGGAGAGGCCGCTGATATTTAGTGAGCACTTACTACGGGCCAGGCCTCGTCCTAAGAACATTTGATGTGTTAACTTAGAACTTCCTCACAACCACCCTGTGAAGGAGAGCCCATTGCCATGCCCATTTCACAGGTAAGGAGACTGAGGAACAGAGACGTTAGGTCACTTGCCCCAGGTCACACAGCTGGCGAAGCTGGGATTTGCTCCGGGGCAACCTGGCTGCGTGCCTGTACTCCTCACCACTCTGTCGTGTCGCTCATTGGGTAGAATTTTGCGAACCCCCCTCAGCTCTGGCGGCTGGTCCCTTAGGTAAAGTTCACGTTGGAGGGAGAAGGGGAAAATTGGGCTTCACGTCTTGTTCCTAAAAAGGCAAATGGAGGAATTACACATGAGATTAGGTCCCTCTTCCCCACAGCGTGACTCAGGGAAAGGCTGAAGAAAGGCACTTTTGGTTCCTGATGTCATCCTTCAAGGCCCCAGGGCAGATGACTACTGACCTTCGCCTTGCACCTCCCTCTAAGTGTGTCATAACGCATTTCACTGCTGAATCCTCTCTTCTCTGCCTGTGTTTTCTTTCGTCTCATGCCCTTTCCTGTTCTGTCACCACTGGCTCTGCGACCCCGGAGTCTGAGTCTCGGTGACGGGCTCTCATGTCCGCCTTGGGCTCTCGGGGGCCCTGCACCCCAGCACCTGCATGGCACTCAAACCTGCTTGTCCCCGAGTTCTCCTCCTCTCTCTCTCCCTTGACGCAGGGACCCCCAGCCGGCATAGGAGCATAGCTTCATTTCTGCCCCCTCTCCTCAGTGTCCCGTGCCTGCCTCAGATGGACACGTTTTACCCTGTTCTTTCCTCTTCATGCTGCTTCCCCTCCACCCTGCAGTCTGTCGGCAGACTTCTGTGTATCCTTTCAACCCTGCTCTGTGCAGCTGCCTCTGGGAGAAGCCATCCCTGGCCCCTCCTAGGGGGAGTTGACCTCTCTGCTTGCAGCCGCACACTGGCCTGTGCCCTCAACTGGGTTGTAATCTGCCGGATTTCAACGCATGCTTGTCTTGTCCCACTAGACCGTGAGCCCCTAGAGTGTAAGCTCTCCTGCGTCCCCGGTGCCCGCAGCAGCACGCAGTAAAAGTCGGTGCTTGGTGTCCGTTGGTGGAGCTAGCCTAGGGAGATCGCAGGTGGAAAAAGGGGAGTGCTGGGGCATGAGACAGGTAGAAGGCCGTGGAGAAAGTGGCCTGGAAGGGTCTGGTTCCACAGTCTGGGGCATTGTCCGTCGCCGGGGCGGATCTCGATGGCCAGCTGGGCACTCATGCTCCTGGCCCCAGGGGTGTGCGGGAACCTGCTCACACTGGCCTGGGAGCGTGATCGGTACATTCACAGGAGTTTTGTAAGCTGATTGTTAAGCACGACTGTTCCGAAAAATCAAATTACATAAACTTTCAAGTAAATGCGTCGTATTAAAGACAAAGGTAATAAGTCGTCAAAAGTCATTTCTCCTCCCTGGTCTTTTAACACCTTCATTGACGTTATGTTCTTGAAGTGAATTTGCAACTAACACATCTGCACAGCGGAGATCCGACGCGATAATTTGTTACCGGCTGCCTTCGCGGTGACACCGTGTCAGCGATGTCACGTGGTGGCTGGCCGCTGGCTGGGAGGGCAGCAGCTCCACCGTGGAAGTTGGCAGCCAGTCCCTTCTCCCAGCCAGCTGTTAGACATTGACCACCACACCCCCGCTGGCTGCGGGACGTCTCCGCTCTGGGCCCCTGGACAAGTGACTTCACCTCTCGGCGCCTCAGAGCCCTCGTCCGTGGGGATCCCCTTGCTGGGTTGCTGCAGAGATGCAAAATGGACCAACATAAACTGCTCCGAGCAGAGATGGGTACAGTCAGCGCTCTGTGCACTTCGGCTTTTTGTATCTCTTCTTCGCTGTTTCCAGGCATAGCGCTATCCAGATTCTGCAACGGGGAACCTTCGTAGCGGAATGTGAGCTTTCTATCTGGAGTATAAGGGGGCTGCTTTTCCCTGCTGGACCCTTACTGGGGGTTGACTGTAGTCGGTAACACAGGAAGCAAAAAACGCTGGTTTTCTTTCCACGGGGAAGGGCTCCGACGGAGCGAGGTGCTCAGTCCTCCAAGCCAGGAGAGGACTGTGCCACAGGCCCTGTGAGGACCTGGGCCCATAGCTGCCAACAAGGCCGACGGGTGAGGCAGGCAGGGGTGAGGTCAGGAGAGAGATGGAGCGATGCCGAGAACGGCCAAGCTCTGCAGGGGGTCCCTAAGACCACATGAGGGGCAGCGCCTCTCTCTGGAAATGCTAGGGCAGGCTGCCATGCCCACAGAGGCCAGGGCCCCTCTGGCTTTGGGAGTCAAGGGACTCTCCCAGACCACTCCTGGGTCAGTGCACCGTGTTGTAAACAGCTCGAGTCAAGGTGGCATTGGCTGTGCTGTCGTTTCTGGGGCCACCACAGGAAGATGGGAAGCTGCGAGCATCTAGTCTGTGGCTCCCAGAGCCGCAGAGGCCCAGGAGAGGGCCTGAGTGCACCGGGGCTGTCCTAGACGCCCCCCTGCACCCCTTGCAGGTTCCCAGAGTCCTGGAAGAGGTCTTTGCGCTGGCAGTTTACCTGGAAAGGCCTTCAGGTTCAGACCTCTGGTGTCAGGAGGCGCAGCTCAGTGACTCAGTGACACCCAGCCCCTGGGCCAGCCCAGTCCACTTTCAGTTCTAAGTGAACTACAAGGCCTCAGACAGCAGCTAGTGGCCAGATCAGCCCAGCTTTGCAGGCTGGAAGGCTTGTCTCACTGGGGTCTCGTTTCATTCTTTGAATCCTTGGTCTGTAGGGACATACTGTTGGAAATGGCCTTGCCAAGGAGGAGGCAGCCTTGAGAATGAAACCCTCCTTCTCACTTCTTCGTGAGAGTCCACCCTTTATCTTGAGCCACTCAAGGACCTGGGTCTGATTCGTTTGTGAATCTGCAGCCCAGAGTTCACACGTGGGAGGAGCTTTCAGTAAACACAAGGTAAAAGCTTGGGAAAATCTGTGCACTGGCTGAACTGCTCGTGGGCCACCTGAACAGTTGTACAGGCTGTGCACTGACCAAGAGTGCCTAGTTAAGGGTAGGTGAGGTCTGAACCTAGTTTTTCTGATTCACACCAGGGCACACATGGCAGGGAGGAAAGGGGGTGAGTATCCAAGGGGTTCAAGGCCTACAGGAAAATGAGGAGTCCTGGGCCCTGACTCACACTGGGAGCAACCCACCCCCAGCCAGACTGACAAATGCCTGGTTCTCTAAAGGCTGCTATGTTTCTGTCTGCCCAGCACCACCCCTGCAGCCTGAATTAGAGCTTGATGACTCTTCAGAAAGTTTTCTGTTTTGTTTAACTACAGTTCTCAGTGGGACCCCCACAGCCCTCAGCAGGCACAAGGCAGGAAGGGGCACCCAGACCCTGCTCTTGCTGCTAATTGAGGACGCAATGCTGGGACCCTGTGTTTCCAGACTTAATGTGCCAGGTGTGTGAGGGTGTGGAGGTGGGCACGCCGGGGGCCCGTGCTGGCAGGGCCATGTTGGAAGGAGAGTGTCACATGGGCCCTGGGTTCCAAGGGCTTCCGGGAGTCGATTCTTGGCTGTGTTGGAGCTTAGCGGCTTGGAGGGGCGCTTGAGCTGGACGAGAGCTCAGGCCCCATCACTTTCTAGAAACACTTAAGTAAGGGTCCTATTCCTACCTTATGGAGGAAGAGCCTGCGGTCCAGAAGGGCTGACTGACTTGCCCAAGGCGACACAGTGGATCTACTTAGAGAGCCAGGATGCAAATCTAAGTCTGCTTGAAATAGCTCAGAAATCCAGGGACCTGGAGAATCCCTGCTTTCTGTCACAGACCCCTGTGGTTTAGGACCCAACTGTGCTGACATGTTTCCTGACACATTAATGTGGTCCCAAGCCGAATCTCTCCACCAGCCCTGGGCTCAGGAAGGGGGAGCACAGCCCCTGAGAAGGGCGTGTGGCTCACGAGGCTCCCACCGGGTCCTCCTCCCAGGACAGCCGTGCAAAGGGCCGGGCGTCTGGAAGTGTGAGGAGAGTGCCCCACCCTTGGCCAGGAAGGAGGAGGAAAGAGGGAAGGCCAGGCCCGCCCCGTCGCTGCTGCCGGGTCAACTGCCCCGGACGGCATTGGCCTGTGTGGAGAGCAGCTGCGGGAGCGTGGTCAGCATGTTTGAGCCGGGACTCGCCTGGGGCCGGCACCTCGGTGGACCCTGAGATTTCACCTCCCTGTGTGCCCTGAGCCCCCCACCTCCACACTGACCAGCAGAGCCTTCCCAGGAGGAGACCCTGTAGGTTCAACTTGGAGCAAGAGTCGGGGCCTGCCCTGCCTTCCCTAGCGACAGGCAACCCTCAGCAAAAAGGCTTTTGTCACTGTCCCCGTCGTCTGTCCATGGGAAGTGCCTCCCACTGGTCTCCGTTACCCCTCCCCCCCAAACTCCTAAGACTTTGCCAGTTATTTTCTTCTGGTAATTGTAATAAAAATAGGTACGTGCAGTCTGGCAATGGATCTCACGCTCTTTTTTTTTCTTTTGGTCTATAAATGTATTTTAAAAATTTTACGTATTATGACCTCTACCTATTGCATGCAATACTTTTATTGCAAAGAAAAAAGTTCCCTGGAGTAAGAGCAGCCCAGGAGAATAGGGATCCCTGGAGCCCAGCCATGCCCACTGGGGGCACAGAGGGCAGGCCAGGAGGTGGGTGCCCTGGGCAGTGCCCGTGTTGGGGGTGTGGCCGGCGTGGCCAGCTGCGTGCGGGTGAGTCTACGGCATTTCCCAGTAGGGGTGGGCAGCAGCCGGTGCCCACGTCCTGCATGCACCTGCAGGACCTGAAGCAGAAGCCTGTCCGAAGAGGGCTGGAGGGGCCCAGGCCAAGGATCCTACCTGCAGTCTTGCCGGGGCGGGGGGACACTTGAGATGCTGGTTTATGCAGTAACTCAGCTCCTGGCCATGCATCCGAGGCCAGAGGTTGTGCCGGTGACAGGTAGGCTTGGCCACATCGTCTAAAGCAGTTTCTGTCGATCCTGCGCCTTTTCTTTTTCTCCATCGTACTTTCTTTCTCGGCCCGTGTTCCTGCCTTCGTCATCCTGGCCGGTGTCCCTGAATTTTCCTCCGCCTGCCGCCAACGACAGTGGCGGTAATTGCGAACGTCTACTACCTGCCTGTTGTGGGCCAGGCACCCGCGGAGTGCCTCCTGCAGCTCCCCACCTTTCCCTCCTTTCTTCCTGGGCCTTGTGTTCTAAAGACTCCCCCCTCAGGACTGCCCTGCATGGCTGGTACGTGGGACATCCTGCGCTCAGAGGGAGAAGGCAGGATGCGGGGTCTGGGGAAGACCCCACAGCTCTCAGTTTACAGAGGGGGACGTGAGTCCTTGACTGTGTGAGGCCTGGACCGTGGTCTTGCAGCTCGTGTGCAGAACTGAGCCCAGGCCCCGGCCTCTTGGCCCAGACCCAGCACGTTGTCCTGCCTGCCTGGCCTTCCGGCCGTACGTTCTAGTTAGCCCTCAGCTCTGTAGGGGCCTCTGTGGCCTTGTGGTCATGAGGACGTGAACTGTGAGCCTCTGGGGTAAGCCGTATAGACCACCAATCCCACATTCCACCGTCACGCTGTGTGCCCGCCCCAGGCCAGGCCACGAGACTGCAGAAGACAGACCGAGAACCAGAGGAGGGCTGGACAGATGGACACCAACAATTCTGAGTTTTTAAAAAAATCAGGGAATTGAAAGAGTTTCGATAGACAGAAACTGGTAGGATGAAAGATGAACTGATGGACTGTTCTGGGCAAGTGGGTCTCGTCACTTGCCTGCTGCCTCTGGCCTCTGTCCCCCAATGCAGGTCTGTGGCCCCCTTCCCGCTCCTCTCCCTGGGCCGTCTCTCTTGAGTTCTCGGTGCTTGGTGACCTCTGGGAGCTTCTCTCGCCGTGGGTGTGCGGAGGATAGGGTGGGTGACATCATGTGACAGTGAAGACCGTGTGCTCTGTGTGGCTCACATTGGCCTTCCCGAGGCCTCGCCCATGGTGGAATCGAAAGAGCAGGGCACTGCCCTGCCGCCAACCCTGTGGCACTGACAGGCAGCATCAGCGACTGCAGCCCATGTCCAAGGTCAGCCCCTAATCCCTGATCCAAGGTCATCCTCAGGGGCTGGCAATGTTCTGTGTGTATAAACAGCTGACTGAGCTGGGAAGGCTGGAAAAGCCTTCGGGAGGAGAGAGAGGGACTCTCCTGAGGGATGACTCACACGAGGCCGACATGCAGGGATGGACAAGCCCCGTGCCTGGCGGAGGGGGCAGGGCTTTGATGTCCCCAGGCCTGAATTCACCTGGTGCCTGCTGCCCTCTTGCTGTGTAGCCTTGGGCCAGTCACCTCACCTCCCTGTGCTGTGCTGGACCCATGTGAAAAGTGCAGGGCGAATCCTTCCCTCGCAAGGCTGTGGGAAGCATTGATTAAATAACGCTTGCAAAAATGTTCACACAAAGATATCCTCACAAGTCAGGCCTACCCCTCACTTCTGGAAACGTGGCTGTGGTCATTGAAGGGACAAATGCAAGTTTATGCAAAAGTGTTACTGAATTGTGAGATTTTAAAAAATCTTTTTTAAGTGTATTTATTTACTTTGAGAGAGAGAGAGAGAGAGAGAGAGAGAGAGAGAGAGAACGCACGCACAGGTGGGGAATGGACAGAGAGAAGGAAAGACAGAATCCCAAGCAGGCTCTGTGCAGTCAGTGCAGAGCTCAATGTGGGGCTCGAACCCATGAACTATGAGATCATGGCCCGAGCCGAGATCAGGAGCCGGCCACTCAACTGACTGCGCCACCCAGGCACCCCAGGATTGTGAGTTTATTGTGTATTTTTCTAGGTAATGAAGAATAAAGGGGCTAAGATTGTGATACTGAGTAATGAACAAATGTTTTGGTATTAAAGAGGCCCTCCTAGGTCTATAGGAACTGTTAGGAAATACAGGCAGCACAGAGTTAAGTGGAAAAAGGTGGTGGTTGCCCGGAGTATACACTTGACCCTTGAACAACCTTGGAGTCAAGGGCACTGACCCCTGTGCAGTACCAAACCTGGTAAAGCTCCCGACTCCCCCAAAACTTAACTATTAACCGCCTTGCCAACAATATAAACTGTCAATTAATACATATTTTATATGTTATATGTTTTACATACTGTTTTCTCACAACAAAGTAAGCAGAGAAGAGGTTTTTAAGAAAATCCCAAGCATGGAAAAATACACTTACAGTATTATGCTGTATTTATCGAAAAAAAACGCATATATACGTGGACCCACACAGTTCCAACCATGCCATTCAAGGGCTAACAGCAGAGTAAAATCACACGTTGGTTTTTTTCATTCCAAATTGCTGGGCATATGCTTTGAAAACTTCTGGAAGGAGACAGAAAAAGCTGTCATTTGAGTTACCTCTGGGGAATCTGCTTGGAAGTCCTGGAACAGGGAGAGATTTTTACTTTTGACTTTGCCCTTTCGATTGTGCGCGAGTCGGTGTTCTGGAATGAAAACCACTTTAATTAGAAAGTTAGGAAAACCAGAGCATGCACGCAACCTAGCAAACCCTCCCAAGAGAAACTTAGGAATAAAAGAGGGCCCTTCTGCAAGCTTGGAAGCCCGTGCTCGGGGCAGACGGACTTCCAGAATCTGGGTTGTCCTTGCCCCGGCTCCTGCCCTCCTGCTGCCCCTTGTCTCCTGAAGTGCACCCCTCACCATGCCAGGTGGCATCTCTGCTGGAAGCAGCCACAGAGAGAGACCCGTGGCGGGGAGCCCACAGGCTGGGCGCCCCATGGCGGGGCCGCAGTCGACCAGACACCCCGGCTCTGCAGGCCTGGCAAGGGCTGGCCCCTCCACCACATTCCTTCTACACTTCACGCCTCACAAAGCCAGGCTGAGGGAGTCGCTGGGGGATCCTGCGGGGCGAGTGGGCGGCCGCTCCCCTGCCTAGGAAGCCATTAATCTCATGTCTCCTCGGCGGCTTGTCCTCCTACCCCAGCCGCCCTGGCACCGACGGACTCCGGAAAGGACACGAAAGGGGCTCTGGGCTTCTCTCCATGGTGGACCGTGACCCTGGAAAACACCATCTGGCTTTTCTGTGTGTCTTCTGACACCAATTCCCCAGGTTGGGACACATCAAAGAGAGCTGTATGTGTTTCTCATTGTTATTCCTTTGGCAGGGCCTTCAGATTCAAGGTCACAGGTAAACTCAAGCCTCCAGAGGCTGGCTGTGGGGTCTAGTGCCTCCCCATCCTGTGGGTGTCTGGGGAGACGGCTTGCCGAGGGTGACCCAGGACCTCCCAGAGGGCAGGACCCTATTCATGGCACAGGGCAGGCGGGTCCCATGGAGCAAGGCCAGGCAGCCGTCTGCATTTCCTTCCTTGAGGTCTGACTGTTCCACACAAAACAGCCGGAGAGCCAGGTACCCAATCTGGGGTGTGAGCAAATGCATAAGAGTTTGACCTTGGCCCTAGGAATCTTGGCTTTAGTCTCAGATCCATATTTTCTTTAAGAAGGCAGAGGTTGCCGGCTTTAAAGTAATTCCAAAACAGATTTATCTGGGCTAAAGTAATTTTGTGCTAAACAGAAGGTCTGTAATAACCTGGATATTCAGTACTTTAAAAAGTGGACTACATCCTGAGTAGTGAGTAGTCCATCGCCAGAGGTATGTAAGTGGAAAGGGGGGCTGTTTGGAATGTTTTAGAGGATACGACATCAGGCAAGGGATTGAGCTTTCTGTGGTACACGCTGCTCTTTAGAACAAGTCCCTACATTTCACACCAGCGGGGAGCAGACGGTGAGCCTGTGCAGGGCTGCACTGGGCAAATCTTACTTTTCCCCCGTCTGAGCTCTCTGACGCAGGGCTGCGCTTCCCACGCTGGTCTGCGCGTGTTAGAAAGTTGGCTCACTGCCCCTAATAGCTAATGCATATCCACATGCTTTATGTGCCAGGCACTGCCCCACAGGCTTCTCCCTATCCTTTTGTCTTTGAATCTCAACTGTCCTGCGAAGTAGGCGCATACAATTCCCCTCATTTTACAGAGGAACAGACGGGTTCAGAGCAGTTGAGTAGCGTTCCTAAAGTCACAGAGCCAACAAAAAGCAAGGCCAGACTTTGAACACAGACCCACTTCCAGAGTCCACTCTGCTGGACACACCCGTGGATGCCAAAAGGTCCGCCCCGGTATTCTTTCCTCTCTGTTGGAATTGTTTGGTTCTTTTTGCCTGCTGGTGCCATCCGAGTTCAAAGGCAATCAAGAAGCTGGGTGGTCTCTGCTCTGTTGCTCTGCGTTGGCAGATCCAGGGGTGGCCGTGGGGGAGCAGGCTCTGGGGGGCACTGCCCGAGGCGGGGGGGGGGCAGTCATCTGGGGCAGGGAAGGGTGAGTGTCAGCATCTCATCCGGAGTCCGCCTTTCCGGGCACTGATCGCCGTGCTCACAGAGCCCTTGTGACGGCCCTCTGCGGCGGGAGCTCTTCCGCACGGGCATCTTGTGCAGATGCTGAAACTGAGGCCCGGAGAGGCCGCCTCATTGTTCAGCGAGTGGAGACTGGAGTCAGAGTCAAATCGGGGTCTATCCTGACTCCTAAATGCAATCTCACCGCCTGCGTGTTAGCGGTTCAGTCCTGTTTTGTTGAGGGGATGCAGGGGAATCAGAAACGGTGCAGCTGCGTTAAAATTCTCCTTTTCCAGACGGAGAGCCCACGGCCTCAGAGTGTCTTGTTGACGTCAGAAATTGGGGATGAGGCCCCTCCCATGCCTAGCTCCCGTCTGCCGCCTTCCCAAACAGGTCCCAGTAGCAGACGCTGATCTTGTGGGAGGAAATGGTCACGTGGCTGTGGGCACAGGGAGGAGGCTGGAGGATCTGTTGGCTGGCTGGTCGTTTCTTTAAACCGGTGCCCATGTATATCCTTATTTAAACAGACAGAGTGCTTTGACCAGCCCGACAGGAAGCTCTGCATTATGGCGTCTGAGACCCTAGCGTGGCTCCTTTGGTAGATCTGTGATCTTAGACCTGCCACTGAGCACCGGAGCCTCCATTTTCTCCTCTGCATAATGGGGATAATAGCATGCCACCCCACTGGGGATGTGTGAGCGTCAGGTGAGAGCAGGACCCCCATGAAGGTGAGGTGTGACTCCTGGGGGGCAGCACCTCCATCCCCCACGGCCCCTCGACGGGCTGTCCGAGTCTGCATCATCTGCTCAGAATGTGCTCCCTGGGGGAAAATCTTCTTCCGTTGGGGGTGGATTTAATTTTCACGCAGCCAAGGTCATTTGGAGACACCTGTAGGGAATCAGTCGGTGACAGAGCTGAGCAAAGTGAGTCTTGATTACAAAGGAAAGTGAGGATGTGCCTCTGTCTCTCAGATAATCTGGGTCTAAAGGCAGGTCCCCAGAGGAGCTCCAAAAATGCTTTGACCAGAGACAGCATCCCTGGGCATTGGGGAGGATGCCCAAGGCGACCACATCAGGGGGGACAGCACTCACCAGGGTATATAAATACCAGTTGGTCACAATTGGTCTCCTGACTTCACAGTCACACTTTTCTGCTCCTAACCAGCTGCCCCCACTTGGAGGGGAAAACTGGGTGGGAGCTCATGTAGGTGTCCCAGGGGACCTGGTCATCGAGACAGTGGCCACAGGGCAGGTGCAGTCCCTGGCCTGGCAAGATGCCTATCGATTTCCTGTCTTACCAGCCAAACCTGCACATTAATTACCCTGCAGAACCCATCCTGCTGCTTCCGCAGGAGCACGAATGAGCCAGAGCTTTCTCGAGTCTAGCTGGAGGCAAAAGGGAAGAGGGACACATACCCTCCCCCCCCAATCGCTGGTGCAGCATTTGCTCTTGAGAATTAGCCTGGTGATGGGCATCCCAAGAGTAGGCACTTACTTACCCTTTCTTGTCCTGCCATCCTCTCGCAGTTTGCTTCTGGCAAAACTTTTGGAGACAGTGCTCTGGGTATAGATTTAGAAGGTTGTTCGTTTGTTTGTTTTGTTTTAATTTCAGAGAGAGAGAGAGAGAGAATCCCAGGCAGGCTCCACACTCAGCACAGAGCCTGATGTGGGGCTCGATCCCACGACCCTGGGATCATGACTTGAGTTGAAACCAAGAATTGAAAACTCAACCAACTGAGCCAGCAGGCCCCCCGAGATCTAGCAGTTTTGAATAGGCAGATAGCAAGTAGAAAACATAATGTGGGGGGACAGGCCGAGCCGGGGGGCGGAGATTTGTAAACAGTGGCCTGATAGGCCAGTCTGAAGGCTGCTAGAGACGAGAACAAAGTGAGGAGAGTAAGAGCGGCACGGGGAGCCTTCCAGAAGGGCTCACTTCAAGTGGACGATTGCCCTTTATTCTGAGATTATGGCCTTCCTCGTGTGGGGTGTTACCATGGCTCTTCTTTGGTGAAATGATGGTTATACTAGGTTTCTTTTCCCCCTGTAACATCCTTACTTGTCCAAATAGTCAACCTTCTGTTGGTTCTCAGATTCAATGGTGGTGGGTGGAGTGGGGTTTATCCTGTGAAATAGAAAAGTGGGGAAGCAGCGGTCTAGAGCCCAGAGCCCCGGTAGGCGTCCTCGCGCTGGGCCACCGGCTCTGTAGGGAACCTGGGCACAGAAAGTGCAGACACGGGAAACAGACGTTCCCACCTGCTGTCCTTTAATGGGGAGACACCCATGATGTGGGGCTTCATCCACCCAGGACCCCTTCCTCCACGGAGCTCTGTTCTTGGGGCCCCTCAGAGAGCGGCTGATTCAAAGTTGCAGAGACAGGACTTCATTTCTTCTCTGCTTTGGACCAAGCTCTACGCAGAGCGCTGACCTCACCACCCTGGATTCCGGTGTGGCCTCCTGCAGGGAGCTGCCAGGTCTGAGAAGAAAGGTTCCTGGTCCCCTTTGTGGTGACAGCCCTTCAGGTCAGGGCCCAACCCCAGGTACTCATGGAGGAGGATGGAGAGGAGAAAAGCACCTGTGTCAAAGCAGAAGGGGACAAAAAGGAAAATCTCAGACAGACTGGGAATTTCATTCACGAAAGAGCATGCCTTCTTCATCCCCACTCTGGTCTTTTCAGCCTGGCACATTTCAGATTAAAGAGACCACAAGGGGGGTGCCTGGGTGGCTCAGTCAGTTGAGCGTCCAACTTCAGCTCAGGTCCATGATCTCAGTTTGTAGGTTCGAGCCTCACGTCGGGCTCTGTGCTGACAGCTCAGAGCCTGGAGCCTGTCTTCGGATTCTGTGTCTCCCTCTCTCTCTCTCTGACCCTCCCCTGCTCATGCTGTCTCTCTCTCTCTCTCACTCTCTCTCTCTCTCAAAAATAAACAGTAAAAAATAAATAAAGAGACCACAAGGAATGGGGACCCCTGTGATACATTACTAAAGAGGCTGGGAGAGCCCTGTTTTCTGGGCGGGGGGGGGGGGGGCAGAGGCCTGCAGCCCTCTTCAGTTCTGACCCTCAAGAGCAGTGTCCCTGGAAGCATTCATGAACTTAGCGACTGCAAAGTGTCCTCGGTGGGGAAAGGTGTCCGTGGTTGGTTTGTCAGAGTTCCAGAGAAACAGCAAATAGATTGTGCGTGTGTATATGTGTGTACATGCGTGTCTATGTATGTGTGTATGTATGTATTCATAGAAGAAGGAGAGGGAGACTTTTGAAGAATAGGATCATGCCATCATCGATGCTGACGACTCCCAAGTTCTGCAGGGTGAGTCGGCAGGTGCAAAGGCCTGAGACCCAGGAGAACCAGGAATATCCTCCAGTCCAAAGGCCCTCTGGCTCAGGACCCAGGAAAAGCTGGTATTTCCAAAAGAAGTAAAAAAACCAGTGTCCCAATTTGAAGGCAGTCAGACAGGAGGAATTCTCTCTTACTTGGGACAAAGTTGGTCTTTTTGTTCTCTGAGGGCATTCAACAGATTGGATGAGCCCCACCCACATTTGGGAGTGCATTCTGCTTTCTTCCCAGTAGGCTAATTTAAATGTCAATGTCATCTTGAAACGCCCTTACAGAAACAGCCAGAATAAGGTGTGACTAAATATCAGGGGACCTCAGGGCAGGGTCAAGTTGGCACGTAAAATTAACCATCACATTGATCAAACGAAATTGGGGAATTCTATATACATAGCCTGGTCTTAGACCTTCTACTGGGTGCTAGCGTGTTAAAAGGTTCTGAGGGGAAAAAAAAAAGGTTCTGAGAAGGTCTTCAGTAAAGAAATGTATTTGACTTGTTCTCCCATGGAACTGGATTCTGTGGGTCATACACTGGGAAACACTGCCCTGGAGACATCAAGAGACATCGCTGGTCCTCAGAACTTCCTCTGCCATAACCTCCATCCCTGCAAATACTTAATTTTGGTTTTTTGGGCCTCTCTCCTCTCCTTGCAGCCTTGTTGGCTGCAAGAAGGTGGCCTGCCCACCATTGGGGCTTTTGTGCATTATGAAGCTGTCACATGCTGTCATGGTCCCACCGCATCCAAAAGTAAAAGGACTCACGAGAGAACTTTCTCAGAGTTCTGAGTCAGGCTGCTCTGCTGGGTGCTTACTCTGTGCGGCACAGTGCTGAGTGATACATATACATGATCTCATTTAACCTTTTCCATCACCCTTTGAAACAGGAACTGGTGTGTCGTTTTATAGATAAAGAAATAAGCACAGAGCGTTTCACGAGTGGGAAGTCAGGATTTGAACCCAGGCCCCTGTTCTCTCCCCAAGCCCTCTACCACTGACGTACCGATACCCTCTCTGTGGCTGGGAAACCCTCAGGAACAAAGAAGCAGAGGCCTCACCAGGCACAGTTTGAAATCAAGCAGTGTATCTGAAGCCCTTAGCTGATAAGATGCCTTTAGATGGCAAAAGGGAGAATTGGAGATGTTATGGAATGGGGGGGCAGGGGATAATGCCAGTTAGGGAAGAAAGGCTTTGTGTTTGTAAAATTTGTTCACATTTCAGAGGAAAAAGCAGAACACTGGCTTAGAATGTCCTGGTCCACCATCTCCTCACTGTGACCGCTGGTCGCTGCTTAGCTCTGTGTTTCACTCGGTGGGGCATGAATGGCGGAGTGCTCCCCTGGAAGTGATCCCTGGGAGCACCCGGCAGGTGGAGGCGGTAACTGGCCCCAGGACTGTGCTAATTTGGAGCAGGACTTCTGGTCCAGTCACGGGGATGACTTGGACCAGTCTGGGTGCAAATGTCTGGCGTGAAGGCGGCCTGTCTCCTGAGTGAGCAAAGTTGCCGTGTCCTGTTCTGCTTGAGGGGGCTCCACAGAGGACGAGCGGTATGTGTGTGGGCACACGTGTGACTCTGTTCTAGAGTCTTCACAGCCTGTGCTCCTCAGGGTCCCCACCCCTGCCACAGAGGCAGGTACCCGGGAGCAGCATGTCTGCACACGTGTGCACATGTGTGACGGTGTTTTAAATTATTTATGATGTATTACATCGTGATATAAAATAATATGGTATAGTACAATCTCCTTGTTAATCACTTGTCTCTCTCACTAGAACAAAAGCTGCCTGGCATCAGGGACCTCATTTTTAATGCCAGACAGGGTCCAGAACATTGCAATACCCAATAACTATTATGAATGACTAAACGACTGGACAGATTACTAGGGGTGATCTTTTAGTAAGGAGCCTGAAATGTACACCTTCATACAAACTGCACCCCTTCTCTGGAGCCCTCAGGAAATTGCTGTTAGCTGCCCCAGCCTCCATCCTCTCCCCCTCCCCCTCCGCCCTTCTCTTCCTCTCCCTCCTCTCCTCCCTTTCCCTTCCCTCCTCCTCCTGTTCCCTCCCCTTACCCTCCCTTTCCCTTCCCCTCTCCCCCCTCTCTTCCCTTTTCCCCTCCATTCTGTCTCCTCCCCTCCTCCCTCCACCGCCTCCCTCTTCCTCCCCTCTCCCCTTCCCCTTCCCTCTCCTCCCCTCTTCTCCTCTCCTCTCCTCTCCCGTCCTCTTGTCCCCACCTTGTTTTCCATCTCTTCCCTCTTGCCCTCCTCCCCACTCT
This sequence comes from Helogale parvula, assembly GCA_004023845.1. Classification (NCBI taxonomy): domain Eukaryota; kingdom Metazoa; phylum Chordata; class Mammalia; order Carnivora; family Herpestidae; genus Helogale; species Helogale parvula. The sequence goes on along the minus strand of PJEM01007105.1, from coordinate 34,193 downwards.
CCCCTGCACGCTTGCCCTCTGCAGCGTGGTGTTCATAGTCATCTGCGGGTCCAGCCCAGCCGCTCGCATATCCTCAATGATGATTTAGACTTCTTTCCTCTAAGAGACAGAAGTGATTTGGAACCAAGCATATGAGCTACGTTGCTGGCCAAATTGGTCTAACTAGCCCAGAGATAATAAGTGAAATGTAGTAATCAGACTAATATTTTTTAAATATTTCTTTGAAGGAGGCCCAGTGCCCCGAGGGTGGGGTAGACGCCCTCCTACATTTCCTCATGAGGTGCTGCGGGGGTTCGCCTTGGACAGTGACTGACAGGCATGATCACAAGAGGGTAGGGTGTGCCCCCCCTCCCCCGGTCTCCCTCTGTGAGCTTGGGGCGCTGGTCTGAGAGGGAAGCGGACAAAGCCTGGAATCTTCAAGCGCTCGCTGTGGTCATGTTGGTAAACCACCCCTAGGATTGAGCGCTTCTCCAGGGCCAAGCCTTCTCCCTGGCTTCACAGTATCCCCGAGGGACCGTGGCAGGTGTCACCCCACTACACGCACTGTGATTCCCCACTCCTGTGCTCAGGCCCAGCCCTGCCCTTAGGTGGGCACCTTATTCTGCCCTGTGCCTGTTGCCTTCCTGGGGGAACGGCTGCCCCGGCCATACTGGCCTCTGCACGGGCGGCCTTGCTGTCCCCGGGCATGGAGGTGGAACGGGACGGGGTGACCGTGCCCTGCCTCACAGAGCACCCACTGCTGGGCAGGCCCCTCGCGCTGTCCTCAGCACCGGACCCCGGGCTGCACTGCCACACTCTTGCCTCACTCCAGGCACGGGTCCCTGCACCCTGGGTGCTGAGCCTGGCTTGGGAGCACTGCCTCCGCCACTGCCTTACGGCTGAGCACAGAGCCGCTCACGCTCCCAGCCAAGGCCATCCTGGGGCTCGCACAAATCCGTAGCACAGCGTGCGATTAAAGGCCTCATATATAAAATTTTTATTGCAAACATTATTGGTAAGGGTTAAAAATTATTTGGACTTTTTTGGATGCAAATAACACTGAATTCAAAACAGGTGCTGATTGCTTGGAAATCATCAAGTATACCAGTAACAAAATAAGTTGATGTCCTGTTACGCTTTGTGGACACTTAATTAAACATCAAAGTTTTTTTTTTTTTTTGATTTTGCATTTTTTCCTTTACGTGTTTGGGGGTTGATCATTTTTTGCATATTTCATACATGTGAAGGTGAAAACATCTGAAAATTTGAAACAAGTTGGAAAAAAACTGAAAAAACCTCACTGAGTCAGAGGCTCTGTGCATAGAGAGGTGACTGGACACGCCATCCCTGTTCCGGCCCTGGGAGGTTACAGGGTAGGGAAGGAGCAGGGGAGAGAAGGGGAGAAGTCAGCGGTCCCTGAGAACCAGCTGGGGTGGTGGATGGCACTGGGGCTAGGAGTCGGGGCTAGGTTCCTGTCCCTTTTCTGATATTTAGTTAACTTAGTCTGTAAACGGGCTGCTGAACCTTGTTCTGTTGCCGGGGGTGTCTGTCCACTAACTCTCCATAGACCCATTCAGCCCCTCCCTCTCTTCAGTTAAGACTCTGCTCGAACAGCATCTTAGTTAAAATGGTTTTCCATCCTCCTGTAATACACGATGTAGTGTTAACCCATTAATACTACAAAGGGGGACCACGGGTAAGGAATGTCCTCTGTCACGTACTAGCTTGTTTATTTGCATGTGGGCTGTCTGGACCCTCCTGAGGGCACGGACTGTGTTTTGTTCAAGGCAGCATCTTCAGCACCTAGAACAGCGTCTGGTACCTGGCTTCACACAGTAAATAACTGTCGGCTCCATGAATGAGCGAATGAACGAATCTTTGCCCCATCAACAGCCTCCAGTGCTGTTGGGAGAATCAGGAAAGAGGAGATGCGCTACTCAGTGGTGCCAGTGGCCCCAAGGGTCAGAACACGCTTTCTGTTTGCAAAGGGCTGTTCACTGCGTGGCTCATCCACTCACACTTCCATCTTGGTAACACGCTTGGAAAGCAGGTTACGGTGCAGATCGAAGCCTTGCACCCAGAGATCCTGATTCTGTGGGTCTGGGCAGAGCCCGGGCCTGGGAACTTCCCACACCCTCTGGGTGGGTGATGCTCCCGGTCACAAGACAGTACTGGAGGAAGCCCTCAAGAAGACCTTGCTGTAAACTTGGCTTCGTTTTGCAGCTAAAGGATGCGATCTGGGTGGGCACCTGGAGGGTCTGGGTGCTCCCAGGAGGGCACAAGTACCACGTGACTGCCTGGTGGTCTGGGACTGGGGCGCAAAGGTGCTGACAAGGGAGGCTCAGCAGTACGAAGCCAGTAAGCTGTGTGGGTGGAGGCAGCCACTTGGCTCCTTCCCCAAAGCGGGGAGGGTTTCCCCAGCCGGATTTGCTTGTGCCAGGTGGCCTGTGAACTCCTCTGGTGCAGCCCCGGGGGTGACAGCTGACACTGGACTGCGGGTCCTGGCTGTCCAGGCCTCTGACAGACACCAAGTGGTACACAGCGTGCAGGTCCCACATGCACAAGCAGTCTGTAAGGACAGGATGTAAGGGGGTGCCTGGGTGGCTCAGTCATTTTAGCGTCCAGCTTCAGATCAGGTCATGATCTCACAGTTTGTGGGTTTGAGCCCCGCGTCGGGCTCTGTGCTGACAGCTAGCTCAGAGCCTGGAGACTGTCTTTGGATTCTGGGTCTCCCTCTCTCTCCGACCCTCCCCTGCTCATGCTGTCTCTCTGTCTCTCAAAAAAAATAAATAAATAAAAAAGACAGGATGTACTGTTAGGAGCAGGATGTAAGGCTGAGGCACCAGGCAGGTGTGAGGAGCCACTGGGCCTTGGCCCCAAAAGTGTGCAGAAAACCCAGGTTCATAGTTGTCTGGGGGCGTCTGGCCTTCCTTTCAGATTCATTGTTTTGCTCATTCCACAAAAATGTATTAGGCATTTTCTGTGGGGACACAGAGATGAGGAAGACCGCCCTTGTCCTCTAGGAACTTAACTGAATAAGATATGCCCCAAGGCACACGATGTATCTAGAACAGCAGGCAGCCCCCACGTAGACCATAGGTACTCAGTAAATCTCTGTGGAAGGAGCAAGGTGCCCGGAGATCGTGAGATGGTGGAGGAGAGAATGAGAAACGCACCAGGGGAAGGATTCTTGAAGAAGGAACAGGGACAAGGCATTTCTAGAATATTCGGGGAGTGACAAGAAATTCGGTGGGAGTGGCAGTGTAGAGAAGAGAAGAGGGAGCTTTTATTGAGCAGTGTGCCAACCAGGCAACAGTAAGCTTTGTGTGCACATCATCTCCTTAGTTCTTTGAGATGGGCCCTCTCGCCACCATTCCCGTGTTACAGATGCGTAGCCTGAGGCCCGGAGAGGTGAAGTGAATGCTCTGGGGCTGAAAGTGACAGGGCCAGGTGTCAGACCACTCTCAATCTGGCACTTAACCAACAACCTGAGCCTCAGTTTCTTCATCTGCAAAATGGAACACTCGGGCTTCTCTTGTGGATTTCTTGGAAGGATTAAGAAAATCGTGCATGAATGCAAATGGAAAATCTGTGAAAAGCTCGCAGGATTCAGGAAAAACCTGGTAAGCAGTGGTTGCCTTTAAGGAGGCTGTCTAGGGAACCAAGGATTAGAGGAGAAAGAACAACATACCAGTCACTGAATCACTTATTGGGGTGCCTAGGGTGGAAAAGTTCAATGCCAAGGAAACTTAAGGGGACGGTGCCCGGGTCGGGGTTCAGTTTGAAAGTAGAAAGAAGTTGAGGCCGGTGATCCTGGAGTAGGGCTGGCATCTGTAGTGGACGCGTCCCCTGGTCCCCCACCCCTCTCTCTCTCTGAGGGGAAGGACACCCTGGCGACAGGTTTCCTCCTGGCTACAGTATGTACGTTTTATCTCTGCAGACTCCTTGCAGACTTGGTCTAAAGATCTCAGCTCAATACCATTAGTGTATATCTGCAGAGGGCCCTTTGTAAAATTGATTAGAAAGTGGGCTTTTGCATGTGGGGTGGGGAGCGGGGGTGGGACATAATCGGATTTGAGCTCTAGATGGGATCTAATTCCCCCGCATCTAGCAACTGGCTGGGGGGCCTCCCGGGGAGCCGGGCCCCTAATTTGGTTTGCGAATACATTAGCCAAACAAGCTGAGAGGCTGCTTTGGGAAGAGGCTTTTTGAGGGGGGCAGGAAGGCAGAGGGAATGAAGAAGGGGGTCTTTCTGCCGTAAGTCCTGGAATGTAAACTGTATCTGAGATGACCAAGGGAATGCATTTCTGATGGTTTTACCTTGTCCGGGAGAATAAAGCGAACTTCGAAGGGGACTTGCTGTTGCATTGCTTGCCATGTAGTGAGTCCCTATGTAAACATTTTTTTCTTCATTTTTCAATCTTTCTAAAAATAATATTCACATGTATAATTAAAAAAAACAGTATGAGAGTATAGGCAATAACTGGTGTGTTACTCTTTCTCCTCTAACCCTTGGGTCCCTATAGTCTCTCCAAGACATCCTTGTTACCAAGTGTCCTGTGAATCTTGTATGCTTTCACAGATTTTCCATTCACATGCATGACTTTTCTTTTAATGTTTATTTATTTTGAGAGAGAGAGAGACCCAAAGAGCACATGAGCAGGGGAGGGGCAGAGAGAAAGAGGGAGAGAGAGAGAATCTCAAGCAGGCTCCACACTGTCAGCACAGAGCCAGACGCAAGGCTCAAACCCACAAACTGTGAGACCGTGACCTAAACCAAAATCAAGATCAGGAGTCGGACGCTTAACAGACTGAGCCACCCAGGCACCCTACATGCGTGGCTCCCTTAATCCCTCCAAGAAACCTGCAAGGGATTCCAAGGCATCCCATTTTACAGACAGGGAAATTGAGGCTAAGATTGATGAAATGCCACGTGATGGGTTTGGATCCTGGGCCAGGATCCAAAATGTCAGCGGTCTAGCTTGGAATCCTGGGGTCTGTCCATGGAATCATGTGCACTTCTTGAAAAGAGAGGGGGAGGCTGCTCAAAGCGAAACACGAAGCCCTTGGATTTTCACTTCTCCAACTCTCTTCTTGAGTCCATTCATTTGCTATCATTTTGTCCACTTATGGCCAAGCATCCTCAAAAGAGGAGGGAAGCTTCCAAGAGCATCTTCGTTATAGCCTCCTTCAGGCTGAGTGAGGCCGCACCTGCTCTAGTGGGATCTTGCAGTCAGGCTCTTTCTCCCCACTCCCCTACCAGGCACGCACGTGTGTGTGTGTGTGTGTGTGTGTGTGTGTGTGTGTGTGCGCACGCGCACACACTAGTACATGCTGCAGAGCAAGTGTGGCATCAGAACCTAGGGTCAGTGCCCAGCTTCACGACAGATAATTATAGTACCAACCTCCCAAGGCTCCAGGGAGGTCGGAATGATCTGCTAGCATGGCCCTTGGAACGTGGTGAGCTCTCAGTTACACGTTAGCCACGATTAGTCTGGCTAGCTAGATAACCTGTAATACATTAGTACTCATTCTGTGCAAGTTACATTAGCCAGAATACAAGCATAGTATGTTGTTCTTATATTATTAGACTATTAGTTAATATCTAATATTACTTAAAATAACGTTGTTTTAAATGGAATTAGTGTCGTGCCAAGAATACAAAAGATGCCGGATAAATGTGATTTCCCATTTGAATCAAGATCTTGGTTCTCTTCTATCCATTTTCTGAATCTAATTTCTGTAAAGTGAACTAGTTTTAAGTCCCACTCAACACATTTATTGAGCGCCTGCTGTTTACTTGGCACTTTGTGCTGGGGCACAAAGGTGAATGTTAGCCAGCAAGAGACTAATAATCAGATAGGGGAGACTAACCCAGAACAGGGGAGTCAACTGAGGTCTGAATTGTTTGGGGGGTTGGGGAGCGCTGTGGGGTAAAGGGATAGGTTTACTGACTCCATGCTCCCCACTACCTCAGTTTCCCCTTCTGAGAAGTAGAGGTATTTACTTTTTTTTTTTTTTTTTTGGTATTTGGAAGATGTTGAACAACCTGCCTGATGTGGTTTCAAGTCTTACGGAGGCCAGAGGGCTGCGCCCCCTTCTTCTGACCCTGTCTTCCCAATACCAAGTACTCCATACCTCATCTCCCCACCCCCCAACCCCCCACCTCTGCTGGAAACATTAGGCTGGCTCATTTGCCTCGAGGCAGGAATGCCGACCTGAGTCCTTCCGCCCCACTTCTTCCATGGGCTCCTACCCGTGAATGTAACCAGTCCCACAGGCTCCTGACAACCCACTGCCCCTCCCCCTACACGCTAAACCTTTTCTCCAGCTCCTTATCCCAATCCCAACCTCTCCCCACAGAGGAAGGTTTTGTAGGGCCCACAGTACCTCGGCCCCAATGCTGTGCTGTAAAATTCAGAATTATGTAACAGCTGGATTACGGGTGATTATTAGCTTTGCTTAAAGATTTTCCCTTTACACAAGGATTAGCCGCAGGGTTCCTTTAAATAGCTAGTTTTGCTAATGCATTTGTACTGCAAAGAAAGGGTGCGTGGCGGGGTGAAAGGGGGACAGGACCATGAAGCAGAAGGCCTGAGTTCTAAGCCATCTGTGTGATGGTCCTTTTACCTCTTGTGGCCTCCGTTTCCTTGTCGGTGAACGTGAGACGTGGCCGCCCAGCCTCCGTGTTGCCGGCGGGGGACCTCTAACGCGTTGCGTGTCACCCACTGCGCTGCTGCTCCAAGGGGGGTCAAGCGCGGCGCCTCTGCGCATCAGGTGGGGCCGACCCGCACGCTTGGTGTGGGGTGTGATGTGGCCAGCCCGGCAGACCCTCTAGGATCGCTGTGGCCGGCGCCTGCCCACCTCTCCATCCGGATCGAAGATCTGGCTCTGCCCTCACCTGTCTTCCTGGCCCCGCCCTCTGCCACACACCTGGGTCCCAGACCTTCAAGGTACTTCTCCTTCCCTGGATGTGTGCAGCCGCTTCCCATCTCTGTGATTTGGGCGTGCTAGTCCTGCTGCCTGGAAGGCCATTCCACACCTGCTCCCCTGCTGGCCTGCCTGACACCTTACTTGTCCTTCAAAACAGCCTAGATGGCGCCTCCTCCAGGAAGCCTTCCCTGACTCCCTTCTCTGCTTTAAGAGTTCCATGATTATGAGTGTGTGACTCTGACATCACACTTTTGGACATGCTATTGTCATGGTTCACTTGTTTGTGCCTACCATGAGCTTCGGAGCTTAGGGGCAGTCTCCCTCTTGTTTTTGACTCAGGCAACGTGTGGGGAAAGAAATTAAATAAATAAACAACTACTTTATATATGAGGTAAATGGAGAGTACCTGGCTGGCTCCATCCATAGAGCATTCGACTCACGATCAGAGAGTCATTGGTTCCAGCCCTGTTGGGGGTAGAGATTACTTTTAAAATGTTTTTAAAAATATATACCCGACCCAGCATGCAGCCTGTCCTTAACGGTAAAGCACTGGTGTTAGACAATAGGAGTCCAAAGAAATTCTGGCTCTACCCCAACTATGTGACCAAATTACTTTGCCCCTCAGTTTCCCCATCTGTAAAATGGGATCATAATAGTTCTGACCTCTAAAGGTTGCTTTGAAGACTAAGCAAGTTAATTCATGTGCTGCACTTAGAACAGTGCCCGGATGTAGGTCTGTGTTCTCCATGTTTGATGGTGGATTCGAGTGTCTGGAATTCTGCCCCGTGGGTCCCCCCCAGGCCCCCAGCATCCCCTGGCTGCTGCGCTTGCTGTTTCTCTCTCTTTTCCTCACTCCGGTGAACTTTCTCACTTCCCTACCCACCCCAACCAGTCAGCACAGAAATAATCCAATTTTACTTGATTATTAGTCATTACTTTCTGCTGCTGTTTTTGTTTATTACTTTTTTTTTTAAGCCATTCTAGATTTAATTGAGTTGATTGATTAGCACAATCACCGACTGGAAGGAGATACTCTGTAACCCTCTCCTCCCCCGGCCTGTATCTTCCCCCACAGAGGATCAGGCCGACTGCTGGGCTCCAGGGCTCAGCCCCCCTCAGGGCTGCTACCCAGAGGTGCAGGGCATGGCTCGGCAGGCTGGGAGTCAGGCGCCTGACCTTGTGTGGCTGAGTTCCTTACCCTCTCTGAGCCTCAGGTTCTCCATCTATAAAAAGGGGATACATCCAAAATGAACCTTCTTCCCACCCTAAAATTCTAGGGAAACTCTACATCTAAGCCCCCTGCTCAGCCCTCCTCTGGGAATCATTCATTCACGTGTTCAGCATCAGTAAGAGCCCAACCCACACCCAGCCCTTAGCCAGGTAATTGCAGAATCCAGCTTGAGCAAGGCAAGGGCCTTGCCTTCTGGGTGCTTCTGGAGAAAGCCCCACATGCAGCAAGTCTGGTGTTTCTAACTGACCTAAGTTGAACAGGGTTTCAGAAGGGAGTCTCTAATTCTGGAAAGTTGTAGAGAGGGTGGTATGTGGGTTCAGGACAAAACAAAAACAAACCATACAAAACAAAACTGAAAAGACAGAATGGGGGTGGAGGGACTTTTATGGAGGCCACCTCTGTGAGCCAAGTACTGTGCTAAACACTTTCTTCTCATTTTCTCTTTCATCCTCTTTAATCCTCACAGCAGCCTTCTGAATAAGGGAATGTGATAGCAGTTTTACAGATGAACCACGTGAAGCTCAGAGGGGCTAAGTGTCTTGCCTAAAGTCACACAGCAAGTGCCTAAGAGAAGTAGACATTGAAATGAATCTGAATGACTTCAAAGAATGTCCTCTTTTTGCAGGTTCACACCATGTGACAATATTCAACAATTTGAGGATGGTTGAAAAAAGGTTCAGCTAATTTCCCCCTATAGCACTTCTCATTTCAATTTTGCACATTATTTTCCATGTATACCCTTTTTCTATTGCCTATGTATGTAGCCGGTGCAAAGGCCCTGAGGTAGTAATGCCGTGGAGTATTTGGGGAAGAGTAGGAGGTCCACGTGGCTGGAACATGGGGAGAAGAGGGGAAGGTGAAGTTGGAAAGGGAGCAGGGCTAGCTCACGGAGGGCGGTGGGGGGTGATTTGCAGAGGTTGGGATTGGAATTTATTTGCATCGTGTTCTGCCATGGTCTCCCAATTCCTGTTGTATCAACAACTCTGTAATTCAGGCCAATGGACTTGGCATTATTTACCAACGTTGAGGCTGTTCCCAGTGGTGTTTGTATGTGTGTGCACGTGTGCATACACGTGTGTGTGTCTGAAGGAACTACTCCAGGTCACATTTCAGGCATGTGACTTTGTGCTTCTGATGGACCATGTTAATCTATGTCAGTATCAATGAAGTAACTGGTTCAGTTTGATCGTTGGTGTGGCTCTAGGCCTGTCAGGCCCCACCTTATTGGGACAAGGGGCTCCAGGCAGTGAAGTCGTGTGGACAGAGGAGCGGAGCTAAGAAGAGCGAGGCTTGTCCAGAGGCCGCTGGCCATGAAGGAGGCGCCGGGGGTCGGAAAACAGGTCAGCATGCGTGGTGGCCCCGCATCTTCTTTTCAAGAGGCAAAAGCCTGAAGCTTTTGCTTTTTTTTTCAATCTTTAAAAACTGTTTATTAGAATAGTTCTGCATTTACAGAGAAAGCGCAGAGGGAGCGCAGAGAGTTCCTATGTGCCCCTGGGCAGCTTCCCCTGTCCCTGTCACATTACTATGGTGCATTTGTCACCATGAAGAAACTCATGTTAGGACATCACGATTAACAAAATTCTGAATTTTATCCAGACTTTATCCCTTTTTCCACTGATGTCCTTTCCAGGATCCAGTGCACAGTCCTGCACTGCATTTGGTTGTCCTGTGTCTTTAATCTACTTGGGTCTATGACAGTTCCTTAGACCTTCCTGAGTTCTTGTGACCTTGACGGTTTTGAGGCAGGCTGGTCAGATATTCTGCTTTTGCATTTTTCAACTTCCTGTTTCCACTTGGAGTCTGATATTGCGAGGCTGTGAAATGTTGAGGTCCAGCTCAGAACTCGGGAGGCCGAGGGGCCTGGGATCAGCCTCGGTCCCCAACTCATGAAGCAAAACATCTAACGAGGAAACCTACCCTTACAGTGAGGGTCAGACTACTGACCTCTGGGGCCTGATGCAGGCTAACTGGGTAGCGAATGCTGGTCAGCGAGGTTTCGTTTTCAATTTCATTGGTGGGTGGGTACCTGGTGGGACTCATTGTCCTAAAGACCCTGTTCTCATCCTCTCCACGAGCCAGGATGTGAATGCCACAGGGTGTGACAACTTTGCAGGAGGCTTGACACTTTGCAAAAGCCTTTGAAAAATGAGATCTGAATTTGATCCTTACAATAACTCCTGAGGCAGCAAAGATGGGTTGTCCCTGCTGTAGAGGTGAGGAAACTGAGGCCCAAAGAAGGTGAAGAACCTACTGAAGGTCACGGAGGGAGGAAGGGGCAGAGCAGAGACTTGAACTTGGGACTTGGGAGGGCCCAGATTTGGTGCTGGTGGGCTGAGCTGGCTAGCGGATGGCAGGCAGCTCTGGGGGGGATGTGGGTAGAGAAGCCCCCGCTCTTCCGATTTGGGCTGGAGGGGTTCCTTCGTGGGGGCAGGAGCGCTGGCATTTGGCTCGGTAGACGCATCAGGGCGGGAGACTGGAGTTATGGATTCCCAGGCTTTACATGTCATATTGATCTCAGGCCATTGTATTAGAGGCAGGGTTTCATTTTGTAATGGGGATTTTTTTTTCCTTTAGGTGATTTCATTTTTAACCCTTGAGTTACCTGTGACACCAGCATGAGCAAAAAGCTCATGACTGGCATGTCTAGCTTCCCAGGTAAATCTCAGGGGCCGCTGTGGTCCCTCCTGTGTCATATGTCTCCCCTCTTGGGCAGATAGCTAAAGCTGTCTCCATTTTCCTGAAAAGGAGACAGAATAACTGAGACCAGACAAGGCAAGTAACTGTCTCAAGATCACACCGCCTCAGAGCTGGGGCAGAAGCCTTACCAGTTCGTTGCTGGGTTTTGTTTTGTTTTGTTTGTTTTTACCAAGTATAAGAACTCAGGAGACCTTTGTGCTGTTTATAAAGAAAAAAATATATATATATATGTATAAACTATAAATGTGTAATTCTGCCCTTGAGAGAGTGTGCGCATGTGCGTGTGTGTGTATTATAAAAAAAAAAAATTCAAAGCAGTTTTGGCACCTCCACCAAAAAGCCAAAATCTACCCTTCATTCCACCAAGGCGCACAACACATTGGAGAGGTGGCTAGTCTTTTCCAAAAGGGACCCCTGGGGCCTGTGGCTGTCACTCATTCCTTTGATACTAGGGGTTCCCATTCCATCCGTTTTGAGCTTTATATGCAGGGCTCCCGGGCCACTCCCCCCGCCCTCATCGGTCTGCACACGGATGATGGGCCTGGTAATTCTTTTGGTTCTAGGTGACATCTCTGCTGCCTGTTCCCCACCGCCCAGACGTGCCCAGGTTTTCACATTCTGAACAGCCTAGCATCTCACTGAGCAGACAGAGTGTACGCCTGCCCCCTTTCCTTTTTGTCCTGGTGGCTGGCTGGCCTTGACCTTCGCTAGGGGTGAGGGCACCCGAGTGGCTGAATTCCCAGACATGGCTGTGAGGATGGATTAGAGCTCAAGATGTGATTCTTCAATGTACCGTGGAAGCCGTGTGCCTCAGCATCTGCGTGCTTTGACGAATTTCCCCGTCTGTAAAACTGGACTGAAAATCCAGAGTTCTTGTGAGAATTCAGTATGCTTATGTGTGTAAAACACTTTTCACGTTGTCAGTGTTTAGCAAGAAAGGACATTTAGTCTTCCAATTCTGTTAAATAATACAGCAGCATTAACATCATCTTTTTCTCCAAAGACCTTCCATGTCTGTTTTCTCACAGAGTCTACAACAACCCGAGCAAAGTAAGGTGGTGTTCTTGGATCCGGTTTACCAGTGCAGCCGCCGAGATGCAGACAGGGGTAGTGATACACCTGTGCCACTTGACAGAGCAGTGAGGGCGCCGAGGCCTGACACTGAGGTCCAAGGGGGCTGCTGGCCAGCTCAGGAGTGTCCCGGTCTGACACAACCTGCAGCCACTTTCTCACAGGCCCGGCGGCCAGCACCTGGCCCCCCAGATCCCCACTCACAAGGACATTTCTTTCCCACCCTCTCTCCTGTCCCCAAGAACAGCTGTGCTCCCCACCCGCTCAGACTTCCCAGGGAGGGAGGGCCCCAGTCCTGTTGGGTGCGGGCAAGGGGGTGACTCCATCTCTCAAGCCAGTGACAGGGCTGGTGTCATTGCCAGCAGCATCTTGGCGGGATGAAGGTTGCATTAGTGAGCAGTGATTGAAATGCAAAATAACATTTTGATCGAGCCAGCAGGCTGTTTATTTATCAGATCAATAGTCAAAATGCCCCAGCTAGAGAAGTCAGTGTGATAAGTGACAGCATTTCCAAGGGCGAGCCTGGTGAATCCACCCCTGACCACCCCCCCCAGCTCAGATTAGGGGTGGGTGGGCCAAGGAGCCTGCCAGTGACCCCCACCTCTGCTTTCCCTTTTCCTCGTGTTCTTCTTATATCCAGTTGATAGAGGAGATGTCTGAGGCCCAAACTGTCAGACCTTTCTTGCCGTGCCTGGAAAGACCTACATCCATGAGAGCTGAAAGTCACAGTAACGCCTTGTGCTTACGGAGCACGTATGTGAGCAGGTGCCGCAGTGAGTGCTCTGCGTTAATTGTGTCTTTCAACCCTCCAAGAAACCCTGGGAGGTGGGTATCTTTATATGACCCATTTTGCAGATGAGGAAACTGAGATACAGAGAAGCTAAGCAGCTGGTGGCAGAGCCAGTAAGTGACCAAGCCAGGAGCCAAACCCAGATGACCAGTGCCTGGGCCCTTGAGGTCGGGGAGGGGCAGTGAACCCTTTCCACTTGTACAAGTCAGGGCTCTGGCTCTGAAGTCAAAGCAAGCTTTTTTCCAGCCCCAGGTCCTAAAAGTTTTTATAAATTTACATTGATTTTTTTTTATTAAAATATCTTTTTTTAAAAACAGTTTGAAACCAGATTTCTCAGTTAGTGGGTCTGAGATGTTGGCTTCTCTAAATTTCTTCCAAACACTTTGTATATCATTTTGGGTGCTTAAAAGAACAAAAACAAAAACAAAACAGACCCCAGAAAGTAAGAGAAATCCATGCGTCATCCGTAAAGTCTTGAAGGCAGGATTAGTGGAATTCGATGGGAACTGGTGGCGAGGTTGATCCTTGAGGGTCCTTTCATTGGGAGTTGGACTTGGGGTCTCTGGTTTTTTGCTTTTACACTGCCGGCTGGATTCCTTGCCCTGACTCTGGTCCTGTCCGGCGGCTCAGGCCTGGGACCGTCCTGTCCTGAGAGGGTGCAGGCCTTGGGAATTCTGGTTCCAGCCCACCCAGACCTCGTCATTCATTTGTTTATAAACCGGTGTTTATGGAGCCTGTGTGCGTGTAGTATTTCAGACACAGGGAACAGCGGGAAGGAAAGACCTGGCCCTGCCCTCAAGGAGAGGGGGCAGAGGCCTGTGGTCAGAGCGCGGTGGCGTCATCAGGAAATGGCCAGGAGGCCAGTGTGGCTGGCACAGGGTCACCATGGGGCAGAGTGGGCAGGGGATAGCATCTCCACTGAGGGGGTCGGACGCTGAGGGCCTCTGAGCTGCTCTGAGGCTCCTGCTTTCCCGGCGGTGGGATGGGAAGCCCACAGTAGAGGACTATTGTGACTTACTCCCCTTTGTTCTGTAACTCACCCCAGCACTTCCTGGATGTGACCCCTGCCAAGATATTTAGCCCCTCTGCAAAATGGGGGCAATCTTAGTACTTATCTAACGGGTTGTTGGCCAGTGAGAGAGTGCACATGGCCCTGAGCCCAGCGGGGGGCCAGCCCTCGGCAAGCGGGCACTCTGAACATCACTGCAAGCCCAGAAGCAGGTTCCCAGTTGGCTTCAGAGCCAGGTCCTCACCTGCCCACCTGAGTTAACATGTTTTCTTTGTCATCTGCCCAGGCCGCCTATTAGCACAGAGACTGAAAAATTGAGTCAGGAAGAGAAAACACGAATAACTTTCAAAAACACAACACTGTGAGTGGCCAAAGGATGGGAATGGCAGCTTCCTGAACTGGAGATCTCTCCACCCCTGGGGTCTCTAGCAAAGACAGGCAGCCAAGGACAGATCAGAGGCCCCTTGAGGTCCTAGCCTGGTCAGAATTCCTCCTGCTGCAAGAGGGCCCTGCCACCTCTCCCTGCCCCCCTGCTGTTCCTCCCACTCCGCGCTTTCCCCACATGCCTCTCCCCTCTCTTTCTCCAGGACTCCGCTTCAACGTCACCTCCTCTGAGGAGCCCTCTGTGGCCACACTCTCCAGTACTACTTCATCCTACCATATGCTCCTCCCCCTGCACTGATCACTAACTGAATGGATACTGTTTTGGTTGTTTAATTATTGTATTAGTCAGGGTTGGTAACACTAGTTAATATTACATATGACTGCAGAGTTTCAGTGGCTTAACACAACCGAAGTTTCCATCTTGTCCATGTGACATTTTGGGGAGGGTGTTGGACTGGTAGCCTTTCGTGAGGTTATTCATGGGCCCAGGCTCCTTCCGGTGTGGGTCTCTGCCATCCCCCAGGGCCCTCTGGCTCCCTCGTGGATCCTATGTGGCCCGCCCACAGGGGAAGACAGAGAGAGCAGGGGGTGCAGGGCGGGAGCACCGTGGGAGAGTTTTCTGGGCCAGATAGGGAGGCGGCTTACATCATTCTGCCCACACTCCATTAGCCGGCACCTAGTCGAGGGCCACAGGCCCCCATAAAGGAGGCTGGGAAATGTAGTCTCCCTGGCGTCTAGGAAGAAATGAAATTGCTCTTGGTGAACTCCTAGCAGCCTCAGCGATACTGATTTATCACATTTCATTGAATCTATGTCATTATCTATTGTTAAAGACACCATTATTCTTGGAACCACTAATCAAATTAAACTCTAGCAAGCCATCGACTCCAGATGCATTCCGATTGCCAAGATGTTAAAATATGAAAAGATGATACAGCTTCAGGTCAGTGAAATACGGTACTGTCACACTTTGAGGGCAGGGACCTGTCCACCTGCACACTGTAGATAGACCAGGAACAGTAATGGGATGTGTGGGCGAGGGAGGGAGCGGACGAGTGAATGAGGAGGAGGGGATGGACGAGTGGCTCTTTTGGTTAAGTATCAGAATGGCCCTGGGGTGAGGTTGCGTCAGCGAGTTAAGCTGTGCTCGCTCACCTGAGCAGGGGTGCCGCTGGGTTTTTGGACAGCTGCCAATGACCACGATGATGGTGACTCCTAGGACTCTGCCCCCGGCCAGCACCCTTCTCCGCCGCCAGCTGTGGTTTTCTCCTCTCTCCCTGCACTTTGGGGTAAAGTGTGACCTTGCTCATTTCTTGAGCTGTCCCTCTTTCCGCTTCTGTCGCTGGAGAGGCAGCCCTGACACCACAGGTCTCTTGGAAGAGACTCACTGGCCCAGCTGGTCAGGCGCACATGCCTGGGTCCATCAGCCGGGCCAGCGTGGTGGAGGTCTGTGGGAACGTGGCAGTTCCCGAGGGACGGAGCTGTGTGTGTATGTGTGTGCGCGCGCGTGCGCGGGCGTGCGTGTACAAGTAAGGGACAGAGAGTGTTGGAATGAGATGTCAGTTCCCAGGAGAGAGGCGAGTTCGTTCTGAAGTTGGTTCTGGTGGTACCTGAATAAGGAGACCCGGGGCCTAAAAAGGGACTTTGTTGGTGGAAGTTTTAGCACGCGGAGAGGCACACACATTCATGATGAAATGGTGGATAGGAAGGTGTCCAGATGGATGGACGTTGGGAGACAGAGAGTAAACAGTCTTGCTTGCAGCGAGCGTGAATGTTTAAGGGACACTGAAAGGAAGCCATCTCGTTGCCCACAAAGGGCTGCTGTAACAGCCGGTAGCGTTTACTTATTGAGCACTGACTGTGCCAGGCACTGCTCTAAGCTCTTTTCTGTAGTAACCCGCCAGTCCTCGAGACCGCGCTATGAGATGTGTACTGTAATCAGCATCCCCATTTCACAGATGAGGAGTCTGAAGCACAGAAGGGTTAAATACACTGGCAGGGGTGGAACTGGACTTCAGACTCAGGCAGTGCAGCTCCAGCCACTAAGCTCTGCGGCCCCAGCACCACGGCTGCTGTGAGGACCACATGCTATCTAGAAATGGCCACGTGTGTTCTGTGACAGTAGGTGGGAGGTTTATACAGCATCGCGGCTTGGTGCACGGTGCAAATACAACCAGATTCAACAACAGTTAAGACCAGTTCACAGATGTCTGCTCTCCAGTAGCTACTGAAGGGAAGAATCCCTGTGGCGTGGTGGGGGCATATTCTGAGTGTTTGATGCTGCCCCTCCTCCAAACACTCCCTTTTGGGGTGTTCAGAGCCCGGAGTTGGTCAATGGGACTCACGGAAGAGCCGCGGGGGTACCTCCGGGTCCTGTTTGAGGGGACCCCATGCAGAGGATCGAGGTGAAGGCTGAAGTTTGGAATCTGTGTCTCCAGAGGGGCCCCTTTGTCTAGTTTGTGGAGAGTGGAGTAGCGGCCACAGTGGCTGTCCGCCTCCCAGCTGTCCCAGGGCACTCCCACTCCATGTCCACTCATCTCCCCCTGCTCTGGCAGAACCTCTCTCTTCTCATTATGATGGACGCAGCCTGGAAACTCACGGGTAAAAAAGCCCCGATTGAAAGGCACTAATTACCCATCATTATTTTCCATGCCGTAATTTGTGTGGATGAGATTTCAATCAGTTGTCCGGGACCAGTCTGGTTTTGACTAATCTTTCTAAGACAAGATGCTTCATTACAGATTTTTGCCATAGCTTCAGCACACAGTGGGGGAGAGGCAGGCTCTTGCTGAAGCCAGTTTGCTTTTGGGTCCTTCTGCAGTCCTGGGTCCCAGAGGGGGCCCCAAGGGGAGAAAGAGAAGAGGAGTGTTAGGAAAAGTGTTCTGAGGAGACCAGATAAAACGGAGCCACCACTGTGGTGGCATCACAGCAGTGGAGGGTGGCAGGGCTGGGGGGCTGCCGGAGTGAGCCCCGTCTCCCAGGCAGGTCGCCCCGACTCCCCATGCCTCTCACCCCCAACCAGCCCCCAACCAGCCCGGCTGTCTGGTTAGTAGCTTGGAGTAAGTAAGTGGGTCCCAGCCTCTCGACCCCTCATCTGCCAGTCATTAGGGTGGACAGCAGAATCTGACCCCAGCTGTGCTTGTGTGTCTGTCCAAGAAAACGGACCTGCTGTTGAAAGATACACATATGTAAGATTTCAGTCACATAGAAGTGCTAAAAATACCATGTATTCAAATAGGTGATTGAGACCACTCAGGGGGAGAATCAGTTTGAATTAAAGAAATATGCGCGTTTAAGAAAAAAATATATAATACTGGACCCCATATGTATAGGATTGGATTAATTACAATATTTGGTCCCTAATACTTGTTATCATTGGCCACCTCACCCTCCCTCCCTTCCTGCTTCCTCCCTTCCTCCCATGTACTAAGTGCCCATGAGTTCATATCCCACCAGGAAGGTGGGACAGTTATTCACATTTAGCCACGTGGTCCTCCGAATCCCATCCTCTATTAAGGGCTCCTTCTATATTCTTTAATATTTTAAAACGAATGTTTATGTTCATTCACTTTTTGAGAGAGAGAGAAAGAGAGGGCAAGCCAGGGAGGGGCAGAGAGAGCGGGAGAGAGAATCCCAAGCAGGCACAGAGCCTGACTCGGGGCACCGTCTCATAAACCATGAGATCATGACCTGAGCTGAAACAAAGAGTTAGATGCTTAACCAACTGAGCCACCTAGGCGTCCCTGTAGTCTTAAAAAAAATTTTTTTTTTTTTTTTTTGTTTATTGAGGGGGAGAGAGAGACAGAGCACAGGCAGGGGAGGGGCAGGGAAGGAGACACAGAATCCGAAGCAGGTTCCAGGCTCTGAGTTGTCAGCACAGAGCCCGACGCGGGGCTTGAACTCACGAGCCATGAGATCATGACCTGAGCTGAAGTCGGACACTCAACCAACTGAGCCACCCTGGCGCCCCATATTTTTAAAGTTTAGCTGTGCTACTTTCAGGTTCCTCGAGGGGCTGATTCCTAACAAATAAAGCTTTGCTGGCAGGTCTGACAGTCCGCTACAACGAATTGCTCCTGGTTAACGAATTAATTATAGAAATGCACACATGAGCCTCTCAAGTGTTCAGAGAC
The DNA here is from genome assembly GCA_004023845.1 of Helogale parvula. Taxonomy (NCBI): domain Eukaryota; kingdom Metazoa; phylum Chordata; class Mammalia; order Carnivora; family Herpestidae; genus Helogale; species Helogale parvula. Next base: position 15,966 of record PJEM01007105.1, on the reverse strand, counting down.
CATGTTTCTTCTGTGTAGTGGGTTCCCAATTTAGGCTTATTTATCCTCTTAATTTGCCTAGCCAACCACTTTCGCTCCTGGCAAATGGCAGGTTCCTTGTGGAATCTCCCTCCATCCTATATTTGGGGACTTAGTTGAGGGAAGAGCTTTGCTGGGATTGACCACAGGCGGCCACACGGCGAGTTTTCTGGAAGGGGCTTCCCGGGAGACTCATCGCAGTAGGCCAGCGTCCTCAGAGTACTTTCTGGGAACCAGCTCTGGCTCAACATTTTGCATACACTAGTTTGTGGTCACGCAGAACAGTCCTGTGAACGAGGTGATCGAGTCCATTTTACAGGTGAGCACTCTGAGGCCGAGAGACAGTGATGGCAAAGCCAACAGCTAATATGTGGCAGAACTGGCTCGTGTGTGGCCAGCGTGCAGGCTCGTAACCCTTAAGTGACAGGGTTCCTGTGTTTGCTCTTACAAGTGTGGCCTCAACACAGAGCCTAAAGTGGGCTGTAGGGGGCAGGGGTCCCGGATTGCTGTGTGCTGTGAGGTGGGCTCTGTCCTACAAAAGAAAGCAAGCCAGGCCCTAGGCTAATCAGGCCAGTTCAAAGCGCTGCCCTCCGTGAGCTGTTCTTCCAGAAGCTTCCCTCCTGCTTGCCCAGCAGGCCATTGTGAGGGGGCAGATCCCTGGGATTCCAGCTTAAAAGTTTACAACTATCTCTTGTTGGCATGCGTGAGTTTCTCTTCCTCTGCAGATGTGTGGCCAAACAGCTCAACTGTTTGGAGTTTCCAACATTTTTTGGTCTCCATGGACAGCCCACCTCGTTAACGGTCCAGCAGAAGCAGAGACAACCCTCTCTCCACCAGTGAGCTAAGAGGGCGGGGGCAGAGAGCTTGGCTGGGGTGGGGGGAGGCCATGACGAATCAGATGGTGGCAAAATTGAGGCCAGGGCAGCTCTGACTGCGCTCCGGTTATGCATGGATCATGGTGGGGGGTGAGGAAATGATGCCTGAGGGCCTGCAACCACTGACTTCTGCTCTTTCAGAGGCTGCTTCATGGGGCCTCTGTCCCTCCCATAAAATCAATAGTCATCGACCTCATTGGGAACTGGGTCCCAGCCAGCCACAGATGACGCACTCCACGTGACCCCCTCCTCCCCAGAATGAAGTGTCCACCACCTCCCCTCACCCCAAGGCTGCAGCCTTCCTGCATGCCTTCTCCACACCCACCCTGTGGCCACATCCCCCCGGGGCCTTGGCACCCAGCCTCCACCTCTGACATCTTCCCTGAGTCCATCTCCAATCCCCCAACTTTCTCACTCCTTCCTCTGCTCTCCCTCCACCTGCAGGCCCGGAGCTCACCCAGCTCCTGGGCCCTCCCCCTGTTTCCTTCCACTTCTGCACTTTCTCCTCTGTCCCGGACCTGTACCATTCATTGGCCCAACCCTCCGCCGCGGCCCCCCTGCCCTCCCTCTTTCCTCTATGTCAGCGGTCTCATTCTGGGGTGATTTTCCCCCAGGGAACATTCGGCAAGGTTTTGAGATTGGGTTGTCCCATCCAGGGCAGGGAGGGACTGTGGTACCCGCATCCAGTGGGTAGAGGCCAGGGATGCTCTTAAACACCCTGCAGTGCACAGGACAGCCCCACAACGAAGTCCTTTCCCCAGATGTCAGTAGGGCCCCGGTTGAGAAACCCAGATCCAAGCTGCTGGAGGAGCCTGGACTCCCCCTGTGTTGGTGCCCCTGCACTGTAAGCAAAGAGGCCTGGAAAACCCGGATGCCCTGATTTCTGCTCTCTCCTCTCCCCACCCCCTGGTTGCTATTGCAAGCTTCCTTCCTTTTCCTAGACTTCCTGCCCAGAGCCTTCATTCCCTATGCCTCCCGCTGCAGGGACTGAGTGGAGGCCGAGTGGAGAGGACAGGGAGGCGACGGCTGTCAGCTCTCCCTTCTGCTGCCCACAGACCTCCCCTGTGCATGGCCAGCCTTCCCTCCGCCCCCTGCCCCTCTTACTGCTTCAGCTCCTCTTTCTTCCTGCATTCCAGATTCGCATCAAAGCCTGCCAAGTCCCCTGGCCACATCATTCCCCTGGTACTCAAACTTGATGCCCCCTAAAATCAGGCTACAAAAACAAACCGACCTGCAAATGCAGAGTTCCGGGCCCCCTTGCAGAGGTGCGTGCGCAAATTGCGACTCTGATCGGGTCAGGCCCGGGCAGCCCCCACCCCCCACCTCGTTCAGCAAGTGCCTCAGCTGACTTTGGTGAAGATTGAACTGGAATTTGGGAAAAGCTGACATTTTTTACCTTTTGTATCTTCAGTCTGTGCTTCTTGATTTGTTCTTTGCCATTAGCATGAAACGTAGAGTCATCAGATAATTCATGGCCCACTTTGGGGAGAAGAGCGGGGGTGACCTGTACTTAGCAGGCCGGTAGATAGGTTCAGGATCACCCAGGACAAACTGCAAAGCATGGATTCTATAATTTTTAAAAACCTTAAGTTCCTTTCATTCTTTAAAATATTTTTTAAATATATTTAAATTCAAGTTAGTTAATAAATAGTGTAGTAGTGGTTTCAGTAGAACCTAGTGATTCATCTCTTACATAGAACACCCAGTGCTCATCCCAACAAGTGCCCTCCTTGGGATCTAGCCATCCCCCCACCCCCCTCCAGCAACCCCCAGTTTGTTCTCTGTATTTAAGAGTCTCTTGTGGTTTGCCTCCCTCTCTGTTTTTATCTTATTTTTCCTTCCCTTCACCTATGTTCATCTGTTGTGTTTCTTAAATTCCACATAAGTGAAATCATATGAGATTTGTCTTTCTCTAATTTTGCTTAGCATAATACCCTCTAGTTCCATCCATGTTGTTACAAATGGCAGGATTTCGTTCTTTTTGATTGCTGTGTAGTACTCCATTGTATATCTAAACCACTTTGTCTTCATCCACTCATCTGTTGATGGACATTTGGGCTCTTTCCATAATTTGGTTATTGTTGATAGCACTGCTATAAATATTGGGGTGCATGTGCCCCTTTGAAAGAGCACACCTGTATCCCTTGTATCAATACCTAGTAGAGGTCTTGCTGGGTCGTAGGGTAGCTCTATTTTTAATTTTTTGAGGAATCTCCGTACTGTTTCCCGGAGTGGCTGCACCAGTTGGCATTCCCACCAGCAGTGCAAAAGGGTTCATTCCCCTTTCTTCGCATCCTCGCCAGCATTTGTTGTTTCCTGAGTTAATTTTAGCCATTACGATGAGTGTGAGATGGTCTCCCATTGTGGTTTTGATTTGTGTTTCCCTGATGATGAGTGATATTGAGCATCTTTTCACGTGTCTGTTGGCCATCTGGATGTCCTCTTTGGAGAAGTGTCTGTTCATGTCTTCTGCCCATTTCTTCACTGGGTTCTTTGTTTTTTGGATATTGAATTTGATAAGTTCTTTATAGATTTTGGATACTAACCCTTTATTTGATATGTCATTTGCAACTATCATCTCCCATACTGAGATTGCCTTTTAGTTTTGTTGATTGTTTTCTTAACACCCCCCACATCAAAGAAAACCAATAACACCCACAATAACAACAAAACATTCTTCATCTGCCTCCATAATCCTCAAGTTCAAGGGAATGGTACTGCCTGAAGGTGTGCCAGGAGGCACCCCACCCTTGCATCCTTTTCTACCCTTTGCAGCCAAACTTCTTGAAAGAGTTGTCTGCATGCACTGTCTCCTCCATCCACAGCCGAGCGCTCTCCATCCCCGTGGTGCCCTGACACTCCCTGGCAAAGTCACCAGCCACCTCCTGACTGCTCACTGCAGTGGACACTTGCCCAGTCTGACCTCCCCTGTCCTTGTAGCCACGTGTGACCTGCTGCCACCCCCTCCTCATTGCATTTCCATGACACTTACTCTTTTTATCATTTATTTATTTAGACACATGCTTTTTTAAAAGCATGCTTTAAAGAGCAGTTTATTTGTCTTAAATGTTATTTTAAGAGAGATAGGGAGGAGGAAGGGGCAGAGAGATGGGGGGACAGAGGATCCCAAGCAGGCTCTGTGGTGACAGCACAGAGCCTGATGTGGGGCTCAAACTCACAAACCCTGAGACCATGGCCTGAGCTGAAGTCAGATGCATTTAACCCGCTGAGCCACCCAGGCGCCCCTAAAAAGTGTTTTAAAGAATACCTTTTATAGGGGTGCCTGGGTGGCTCAGTGGGTTGAGTGACTTTGGCTCAGGTCATGATCTCACGGCTCAAGAGTTCGAGTCCCGCATCGGGCTTTGTGCTGACAGCTCAGAGACTGCTTCAGATTCTATGTCTTCCTTTCTCTCTGCCCCTCCCCCACTCCCCACTCGAGGTCTCTCTCAAAAAATAAATATTAAAAAAATGCTTTTCATATTCTTCAGCTCCTCTAGCTGGTTCTTCTCCCCCGACTTCCTGGACTTCTTTCTCCCCTGTCCTTTAGGATTTTGATTTGGAACTCATGGACGATGAGTCACAGGTCAGGAGAACTGGAGACAAGGTTTTCCTGAAGGGTCTGGCCTCTCTAGCAAATTTTGTCCCTTGCCTGGTGCATCCAGGACCCGGTAGCCCAGAGGGGTTCTGTGCCCCCAGAGCGTTCTTGACTCTCACACTGCAGGGCAAGAAATGGAAGGTCCAGGGCTTTGGAGCCCTCCTCTGCTGTTTGTGAGGGCTTTGAGCTTGAGGCTGTTGCCGGAGGCAGGCCCCGCCTCCTCAAGGCTGGTTTGACGGGAGGCTGAGTGCCACGGAACAGAGCATGGGTCCCAGCCTCTCCTGTCCCCCAGGTGACCTAGGACAAGCTTCAAGCTCCAGCTTTTCTCTTCTGTGAAGTGGGAATATACTCTCTGGCAGACAGGCCGTGGGGACTAAACCAGATGGTACAAAAGGAGGCGTCCAGCGTGTGACTGCACTTGGTGGATGGCCACCGAACTTGTCTAGCCCAGCCTCTGGGGAGAGAGCAGACAGGCAGTTCCTGAGCTTGGAAAAAACAGAAAAGTTTGGAAGGAATCTTCCACCCAGAAGAGAAGCTATGTCCCCCTGGAGGGGGTGCTCGTTTAGTCTGCAACTGTGAATGAATGAGCAAGTGAATGAATGAAGACCAGTGGGGCCGTTGGCAGGGCTGTGGGGGTGGGGGCACCCCTGTGAGGGTAACACGCCCTGGCTCTTCTAGTGCTCTGTGCGCTTGTGTTTGTTTAGTCTGCTCTTCCTGAGACAGAATGAGCTTTTTAAAAATGTTTATTTATTTTTGAGAGGGCGGGGAGGGACAAGGAGAGAGGGGGACAGTGGATCCGAAGTGGGCTCTGTGCTGACAGCATGCCACCTGACGCAGGGCTTGAACACACGAACTGTGAGATCATGACCTGAGCCAAAGTTGGATGCTTAACCAACTGAGGCGCCCTGGGAATGAGGTTCTTGAAATTGTGGGCCGTGCTTGTCGTGACCTGTCCCGTCCTCTGGCCAGCATGTGCCTGGAATCGGTGTGGACTGTCTCCATAGATAAGACATTCTGGGCTGGGGTGGAGGCGGGGAGGGGGGGGGGCGGGGTGCCAAAATCATGGTTGTGGGAAAGAGAAGAGGAATGAAATCCTCAGATCCTCCCCATGTCCAAACACACACAACTGGGCTGCCGGCCAGTAGTGGCTGGATTTCTGTGCCATCCTGAGGCCGGGGTCAAGTTTGCTTCCTTCAGCCCTGGAGTCTCTGAAGATGAGATGATAAAAGGCCTACTTGAGAGACCAAACAAGGTGGATGACGTAGGCATGGTGACATAGGGTTAGGCTCCTATTGACCTGATGATGCCTCGGGTAACTGTAACTGCAGATGAGGGGGTAGGGGGACTACTGTTGTTGCTATAATTACTGTTAATGTCAAGTGTATCTCCCGAAACCTCTGGAGTTCTTTTGTGTTTCAGGGAGGGGTGAAGATGGAGGGCTGGGGTCTGGGAGCTGTCCCCTGGGCAGGGTTTGTCACAGTGGGCCTGGGGTGTTTCTGTGACCTGTGGAGCCTAAAGCAGTGAGTGGGAGGGGATTACAGATGGAAGGCCCCCCCCCCCCCCCCCCGTCTTTCCCTGTCTGCCTTGTGCGGAGGCGCTGTGGGGAGGTGACCCAAAAGTGCCTACCTGGGCGGATTTCCTGCCTGGATCATGCCCTGCCGGGCTGATGGCGTTCCTGTGGACATACCAGGGACCTGCTGCTGGTTGGAGGGGAAGCAGATGGGCATATGGAACCCAAGACGATGACAGCACAGCAGCCAGAGCTGTAAAAGGACCCAGAGGAGTCCCTCAACTGGGGCACCCTCTGCTGATGTAAGGGAGGCGGGCTTCTCAGAGGACTTGGGAATGTTACATTCGGAACAGAAGAGGCCCAAGAGCCTCTGTCTTCAGAGGCTACATTCCAGTAGATAAACTTGAGAGTGGTAACCTTATGTAGTATCTATTATCTTTCTATCTGCAACTCCGGGTTTCTGATTAGAACCACCTGTGGGGCAATGCGTTCCCTGCCTCTGCAGGTGTTCAGATGTAGATGGATGGAACAACCCCTCGGGAGGTGTACTAACCATGAAACCATTAGTGATACCAGGGATGGCGAAGACCCCTCCCATCACGAGATCGCATTTGGAGGCATGGGAGTGGGCTTTGTGGGTGCGACAAAGCAGCCCCTTCCCTGGTGGTGACCAGTCCTTTCCTCAGAGGACTGCTCAGGTGAGGGGGGGGTCCTCTGAGCATTATTAGAGGTGGTCCGTCCTCCAGCCCTGCGACCCTCCCTCCCACTCAGAGCCATCTTTCTGCTAATGTGGCTGTACCAGTGATCATTCAGCCCTTTGCCTTCTCCAGGATCTTTCTTTCTTTCCTTTCACCTGCTTCGCTGGCATAAGCCTTGGCCACCTCCTTATCTCCACACAGCCAGGCCAGGTCAAGGACAGGTGGACCCTGACCCAGCTTCCTGACTCCAGATCCTGGCTGGCCCCAGAGGTCTTAAGTGTGGGCTGGTGCTGGGTTTCCCATTTTAAACATCCACCTTTACCACCCTGCTGTGAGCTTTGCTTGCCTCTCTGGAGAGAGGTTCTTGCCCTTGTCCTGGGACCCTGTGGGAGATTCACCCCTTGATCGCCTGGTTCTGGGAGAGGGGACTTTCATTTTGGGAAATATTTATGACCCTTCGCAGTGACCTTGTCGTTGGTAAGGCTCCCTTGCCTCAGTGGGTGAGGTAGGAATGCTCAGAGCTTAAAATTTAGGGGTAAGAAAGCGCCAGGGATGCAAGGAGCTAGGGCTGGAATGGCCCCCTCACTCGACCTCCTGGAAACACAGTCTCTGGGGCTGGGTGGGGCTGCGAATCCAGCCTGCTGAAGGGTTAGGGGGAAGGGAGGGGGCCCGGAGTCACCTTCCAGATGTACCTTGGGCCAGAGGCAAACCCCAGAGCAGCCTTTGTCCCCAGCCCTGCCTCTTGTCCTGGGCAGGTGCCTTGGTAGCATGTCTGGTCTCAATCTCAGTGATGGTGGCACATTGGGGAAGCACCAAGCATGGCCTTCCTTACCCAAGTGGAACTGGGTGAAGCGGGTTACCGGGTCAGTGTACTGAGTGTGTCTGGGCCGGGACCTAGCATGCTCTGACTTCCAACGGCAGCCACCGTGTATGTTGTGCAGGAAGGCTGGCAGACTACTTTGTCTGCCTTGTTACCACTTCCTGTGGCCGTTATGCCAGCAGAGAGCTGGCGTGCCTAATCTGAAGTTCATTGATCAAACATAGGTATTTCAGGATGGCTGGGTAGCTCAGTGGGTTCAATGTCAGACTCTTTGATTTTGGCTCAGGTCACAATCTGAGTGGTCAGGGAATCGAGCCCAGAGTGGGGCTGCACCCTGGATATGGAACCTGCTTGGGATTCTGTCTCCCTCTGCCTCTGTCTCTGCCCACCTCATGCTCTTTCTCTCTCAAAAAAAAAAAAAAAAAAATTAAAAGACCATAAAACCCTAGTTTCTTCTCTGAGAACGCAACAGGTTCTGGGGGGTGATGCCAGAAGCTTGCTCTGGGCTGCTCAGTGTCCCGACCCATTGACCTCTGGGCCAGCATTTTTATCTCAGCAACGCCTTAGCATCGAGCCCCTCCCAGCCACCCCGCCCACTTGGTGCCCGGAGCCCAGAGCTAATTCCTGGGGCCGGTGTCACACCCACCTCGCCCTCCGCAGAGCTGACTTGCCTGCGCTCTGTGTCTACAGGCTGCTCAACAGAATGTCCGCGGACGACCGGCACCTGGGCTCCAGCTGCGGCTCCTTCATCAAGACAGAGCCGTCCAGCCCGTCCTCGGGCATCGACGCCCTCAGCCACCACAGCCCCAGCGGCTCGTCCGACGCCAGCGGGGGCTTCGGCCTGGCCCTGGGCGCCCACGCCAATGGTCTGGACTCGCCGCCCATGTTCGCAGGCGCCGGGTTGGGCGGCACCCAGTGCCGCAAGAGCTACGAGGACTGTGCCGGCGGCCTCATGGACGACTCGGCCATCAAGTGCGAGTACATGCTCAACGCCATCCCCAAGCGCCTGTGCCTCGTGTGCGGGGACATCGCGTCCGGCTACCACTACGGCGTGGCCTCCTGCGAGGCCTGCAAGGCCTTCTTCAAGAGGACCATCCAAGGTGCGTGACGGCGGGGCAGGGGCGGCGGGGGGCGGCGGGAAACCCGCTGCCAGGTCGGTTTCGGCGCCGGGACACCAGGGGTTGGGTAGGTCCCTTTCCCGTCTCTCAGGGTTTCTGCTTGGGACTCCCGATGAGACTCCAAATCCATGCGGCAGGCACCCCCTGCCCCCCCACTGTGGCGCCCCAGAAAACCCAGGGAAAATCCGAACAGATGCACCGTGCATGGGCCTCTCTCTGGTGTGGGGAACACTGTCAAGAGGGGGTCCCTAACTAGCTGCTTTTGGGGGAGACAATCATGTTATTGGCCCTGCAGCTCCAGACCCCTCGCTGTAGAAAGGGTTCTTGTTTTGATCTTTTAACGGCACAAATGAAACGCGGATATTTTTTAATTGGGTAAGAGTGTGGCCAACAGCAAGGGAAACCCACGTGGCCGTCCTCAAGGGCTTTTACATTACGTCTCTGTATCAGCTGAGTTGTGTTCTGATGGCCACGAGGCTGGCCGCCTATTTCACAGGCTGTGTGAGTTAGTCCCATAAAGGTGTGCGAGAGCCCTGGCGGGTGACCTCTGGAAGGTCACCTGGAGTTAAATGGGGGATGATGATGAGTCCACCCCCCACCTCCACCCCGAGACCTGTCAAGTTCATGGCACAGGGGCCAGCCCAGGCAGGCAATGACTTGGCGCATGGTAGCCAAGACTGTTACTGCAGCAGGCCATGGATAGGGCACTTGGGCCATTGGTTCCATCAGGGATCTGCTGAGCACCTACTAAGCACCAGCCATTGCTCTAGGTGCTGTTGGTCGGGTGGACAAAAAGCCCTCCTCATGCACAGAACTGAAACGAGGCGATGCCATTCTACTGGGACAGCAACTGCAACCAGACCAGACAACCCAGGGGCACCTGTCCTGTCCCTGCCTGGCTGTCCTCAGGGTGTCTTCCCTCCCTCCCCCGTTTCATTTTTGGAAGAGTCAGGTTGAGCTTTCCTGGGATGACATGTGGTGTATTCGTTCACTGATGACAAATATTTGTTTAAATTTCCTGTGACTATTTATTTATTATATTAGTTGAGGGCCTTAAGATTGGCCATGTTTCCAATTCTGTTAGTTGAGAGGTTGTGGTTGTGGTATAGGGGCCGTCCGGTAGGTTCCTGGGTCAGACAGCTCTATCTGCTACCTTAGAGCTAGATGCCCCTGGGCATGCTGCCTCAGTTTCCCTCTAGGTCCATTTCCTTCTCGGTATGGTGCGAAGCTATCATTCCTTCCTCACATAGAGATGCTAAAGGAGAGTGAGTGAGTTACTATGTATAAAGCACTTGTTATATTGCCTGGTGCTCCATAAGTGCTAAATAAATGCTTGCAAGTATGATTTCCACTTACAATACCACTTACGAAGTATTATTACTTAGACAACAGACACATAATTCGTTTTATCCTACAGAGCAGGCTTTTGTAAGTATGTATGAGTAAAATGGCATATTTTGATTTAGGATTTAAATCACCTTGGCTATTTTAGTTATAGATAATATATATATATTTTTTAACGAACGCTTAAACGCATCCCGGTGAATGAACGCATCCCGGTCCCTGTAAGGTTCATACTCGTGAGTCTTGGGAGGACACGCTGGAAAGTCTGAACCTGAAAAGCACTGTGTGATCATTTCAAGTCTTCTGCCTCAGCCTGGGTTGAAAACCTCCAGTCTGATATCCAGTCAGTATAATTGGATATTTGACAGATAAACATGAGATATATAAACCAATTTGAGTTCCTGAGATAGCAGCTGTTTTCTTCCCAGATCATGAGGCGGGTCCGGTAAGACTGCAGTTGTGTTTTTAGATTCTTTGAGGTCAGCTTTTGAAAAATTGCTTTTTAGGAGACAGTCCCATGTTCTTCACTCCACATTGTTCTTAAATGGGCTGGAAGGTTCTGGATCAAATTTTCTGACAGGAGAGGCTGGTGCAGACTCAGAAACCCTGCCGTCTCTCAGCAGAGGCCCTGGTGCCGAGCGTTATCCTCAGCACCCCAAGACCCTGCAGGAAGGTTGTGTAAATAATCTTAATTATTTGCTCCACGAAGAGGATAGCGATCTTTTCCTGGAAGTCAGAGGACAAACAGCAGCATGGAGCACACTCAGAACTCAGATGTTCTCGTCTCTTTTCTCTGTCCCAAGTTCTGGTTCTCATTTAGAACCAGGAAGAGGTTTCTATGTAGGACTGGGAGAGTACACTCTGTAGCCGATGGTTTGCTCCGGTTATTTTATTAAGCCTTTGGTTTTGTTCTAACATGGATTTTGACTTTGTTGTTTCTGAACAGAACGGTTGTAGAAAATTTGGAAGCATAGTTAAGGATAAAGAGGAGAACCAATAATTGGACAACCTCAGAGACCAGCGGGTACCATGTGAGTGCTCTGAGAGAGGTACCCGTGGGGGGCAGGAAGGGGCAGGGGAGGAAGACGTAGCACCTGCTCTCTGCCCTCAAGACCCTGACATCTAAAGCTTAGAGCATGAGAGTGAGCTTGCAGGCCTTGCCTAAGGTTCCAAACCAAGGTACAGTCTCCTAAGCATGTGCCCAACTGGGGTGACTCATTCGGTTAAGCGTCTGACCTCAGCTCAGGTCATGATCTCACAGTTTGTGAGTTCAAGCCCCGAGTCAGAACCCTCACTGAGAGCCAGAGGCTGGTTGAGATTCTCCTTCTCTTCCTGTCTTTCTGCCCCTTTCCCCCCCACTCTCTCTCAACTTAAAAAAAATAAAGAGGATATTCAGGCCATTTTTTTTAAGTCGTAGCTTGCACTGAGGGCCTCTTGTCACAGAATGAGTGAATTCTCATCACAGGATGAGTGACTTTCAGAATGAGTGACATTAGTGAATTAGAATTCACTAATTTATATAAATGCTTAGAAAAAGCTCTAAAGTGGCCAGCTCACATTCTGTCTCCTTAGATCCCTTCCGTCTCTCAATTCCATGGTCATACCAATATGGAAAGAAGTTTATAAAAACAAGGACGTTATGGTAGATTTAAGGAAAAAAACCCTCAGACAGCTATTTTTTTTAAGATTTTATTTTTAAGTAATCTCTACATTCAGTGTGGGGCTCGAACCCATAACCCCGAGATCAAGAGTTGCATGCTCCACCGACTGAGCCAGCCGGGCACCCCCAGCCATTTCTTTTCTATAAGTATTTATTGGGCATTCTCACTGTGCTAGTTGCAGCACTGTGGGGCTGGGGGAGGGGCTGGGAGAGGTGGGCTGAGCACACCCTATAGGTCTTTTGTCAGTCAGGTTAAATTAGGACACTGCCACACCTATTCGTTTACATAGAATCTGGCTGCTTTGGTGCTGCAGCCACAGGATGTCACAAAGCCTAAAACATTTACTGTCTGGCCCTTTACAGAAGAAATTTCCATTTCAGTGTTACAGCATTGAACAAGGTAGGGACGGTCCCACTGCTCGCAGGGGGCTTATGATCAACCTTAGCAGTGCACGTTAAGAGTTGAGTACATCTTTGCCTGCCCGGATTCTAAGTGAGAGGGAGTTCATTGCGAGGAACAGATGAGCTCAGACACAAAAAAGGCACCTTCTTGAAGGGACCCAGTGGCTCCACAGCTAAGGAGATAATCCTCAACCTGACTGAATTTACTGGGATATCTAAGGGGGAAAATGTGCTCGCCTAAGAGGATTGATCAGCCCCCGAGGCATAGAAAAAGGCTTTGGCAAAGGCACCACTCCTATGAAATGGGAGTCAGCCTGGGGACAGACTGATGTCATTAAACATTCAGTTGATGTGATTAACATCTTTCTGATTATGATCTAGTTCCCCCTCTCCCCCCAGTAGGTCTTCTGCTTGGAGTGAACTTGCTGGTTAGGCACAAGTTTCTCTTTGTACTTGAATGTGCATTGCTGGGCTCCTACATCAGGCCTCGGAGTTTGGTCAGTGTGAGTCTGGCCCTCAGAGATGGAGCTCCTTTCTGAACTATGATACTGACCTCACAGTAGTGAAACCCTTTGTAATGAGTAGCTAAGTGATGAAGTGGCCTTTTGGGGAGCCATCTGAGGGACTTTTCCAAGATGTATCCCCAGGCCTTGACCCTGTGTCCCTGCCTTCTCTTCTAATGAGAAACTAGAAGGCCTCAGTGGGAACGCCCTCAGTTGTTGCCAGCGGGGCTCCCTGAGCCCCGGTCCCCCACCTGTGGTGCCTTCCGTTCACCACCTGCACACTCACACTCAGGGATCACTGCTTACACCACTGCCAGAGATGCCTCCTGCCCCGGGCTCTGGGCAAATCCCGTCTCCTCCCCACTTCCTGGAGACCCTCCTACCCATTATCTCCTCCCTTCTGCATTTAAATACTTCTGGTATCTGCACTCTAACACAAAACAAAACAACACCCATTTTCAGCTTCCAGCCCCCCTTTCCCTTCCTCTTCTCAGTTCTTGAGCTGCTCTGCTGCCCTGTGTCTGTGTCTGCTCCCGCCCGTGCGCCTGATGCCTCTGGAGCCAGAATGAGCCCCAGGTCAGCCTCCCCACCGCGCTCCAGTGCCTCCAACACCTACAGAACATTTCTTCTCTGGTGTTCCGGAAGCACCCAAGCGCAACAAGTCCTGCCCGCCGCCAGACATCTCTCCTTGTGTCCCAGTCATCGGTCCCCCAGTGTGCAGGCCAGAAGTGGGTCTTCCCTGGAACTCGACTTCCTGCCCGCCATCCCAGACCAACATTCCCGTAGCCACATCCAGTTCCATCTCGTTCCTTCATGTCCCATGACCTGACACGTCTCTCCGTTCGCCCTGCTCCGTTCTGGGCCACTCTGACCACTGTAGCTGCTAGTCTGTCTCCCGGCTGCCGGGCTCACCCCTTCCCAGTCTGTTTTCTTCTGTGCTGCTGGGGAGACCAACATCTGAACGGGTCACCCTCCTGTCTTCCTGACGGGTAAACTGTGGCTCCAGGACGTGATTGAGGGTGTCCTCTGGGATTGCCCCATGCTGTCCTGGTCACTTTATCCCCTGCCACTCTCCCTTGCAGGCGGTGGGTCCGCCTGACTGCTGTTTTCCAGTTCCCAGACCTCGTCACACACCATCACTTTCTAGACTTTGCAGATATTTTTCTCCTTATTCCGCCTCCCCCAGCCTCCAGTCCCTACTTTTGTCCTTAGGTCTCGAGATGGCGTTTATTCTTTTTCCACTTCCAAGCCCTCTCATTTGACATGGACAGTGTCCCTCCTGGGTGCCCCTGGGGCCCTTCTGCCAGCACGTCGACAATAGTTCCCACACTGTGTGGTTCTTGCCATGATCTGACTGGGACCCCAGGGAGAGGATAAGCTCTAGGGAACGGGAGTTACATTTACTTTGATTTTCACCAAACCCCATGTCCTTCCACAGTGCCTGGTGCCTGGGAAGTTGTCCGTGTGTCCGCATAGAAGGTGATCCCCAAAGGGACCCCTCTGTGTTCCCCATGAAGACAGACTAAAGACGTATGGCCAATTTGCCTATGGAAACTTACAGGGATCTAGATAAAGTAGTCAAATGTCTACTTAAAACAATGTGTTGATTTTAGTTGCAACTGTATGCTTCAAATCACATTACGTAAACATACTATATTTTTTGAAAAACTTTTCCCTACTCACATTTTGCTTTTTAAAATATTTTATTACTTTTTTTAATTCTTATTTTTTTATTTTTGAGAGAGACAGAGCATGAGCAGAATCCAAAGCAGGCTCCAGGCTCTGAGCTGTCAGCACAGAGCCTGAACAGGGCTCGAACTCACGGACCATGAGATCATGACCAAAGTCAGACGCTTGACCGACTGAGCCCCCCAGGTGCCCCTCTATTCATGATTTGTGAAGCAAGTTTATCAAACTTGCCACACAGACCTTTGACTAAAGTGTCTTTGGCTTTTCTAGGACCACTTCCTGAGTCATTTAAGTGTTTCAGAGCATACTGTCTTTACTCCTTAGTTACTTGAAACTTTATGAGTATGTATGTGCTCCTAAAAAGGTCATTTTGAGCTATAAGTATAGTTCCTAGGGCATCAGGACAGTTCTCTTTTGTTTGTGTCGATTTATAACCATGATTTCCACAATGTATTCGGTACTCTACTGCTTTTGATATTCAACTTGTGTAATTGTGAGGTCATATTCTCGGGAGTAACTAATTTGCATGAAATTTCTTTACCCCCTTGTTACTGGTTCAGTTGGATGGCTGGCATTGGCCGAGGCCTTCTTGGGGCAGTGGCTCTTCTGCCATGATGGCTGGTCAACATAAAGTGGTGGACATGGCAGCTCTGTTATGAGATGTCACAAAGTCCCAGATGTTACGCGACTTCTGTTATGAAAGACAGTGTTTGGGGGACATACCTGCCTTATGTTTGAGCTTATGAAGTCGTTATTCAGCTCTTTGTTGAATATTGATGGAGTCTCAGCCACTGGATGGAGAGCTGAGCTGACGGTGGATCAGGGCCCCTACCCCGTGGGGCTGCCGTCTTGGGGGGAAGGCAGGCAGAAAACACGACAGCATGGAGAGGTGCATCATGGCAGGCTTGAGACTGATGCTGTGAAAGAGACGAACCGATGATGAATCGAGGGGGATCTAATTTAGAGGATCAGGAAGGCCATGCTGAGAAGGTGACTTCCAAGGTAAGGCAAAGCATGTGGAAGAATCCTGGGGTCAGTGCTCCAGACGCAGGAAATAGCTGATGTGTTTCAGGACCAGAAGAGGGGCCAGTGTGGCTGGTGTGAGTGCAGGAGATGGGGCTAGGGAGGCTGGCAAAGTCCTGGGTCTAAGTGGTGGGGGGAGGCTGGATTGTGCTGTTCTTGGATTTTCTTCTAGGAGCAGAAGCCATTGATAAATAAACAACACACATTGCTGAAGGGAGGGTAAAGCCACCCTGTACCCCTCCCTACGTCCCCAGGGCACGTGGCCAACTAAGCAGCTCCTGGGTCTGTGACTTAAGATGAGGAGAGCCTGGCAGGCGCGCTGTTTGGTTCACCGGGGGCCCAGACGCAGGCGTGGAAGGAAACTCCCCAAGGAAGGGGCAGGGAGATGATTGGTGGGTTATCCTGCCTTGGACCACCGCCAGGCCTTTTGTCCTGGAGAATGAGGCCGGGGGTCCCACAGGACCCCAGACAAGGGGGCTGCAGAGCCAGAGCCAGGAGCGATCGGGAGTCCAGACTAGGTTGCTATCCCAGCCTTGATACTGACCAGCTGGCTGACCTTGGGCAGGGACTTGCGTCCTCTGGTCTCAGTTTCCTCATCTGTACAGAGTCAGTTAAACCGGCCAACCGTTTGCTGTCTGCAGGGCACTGGGGAAATGAGAGGAAGACCAAACCACAGCCAGAGAGCAAGTTAGGTGAGACAGAGCCCAGTTT
>PJEM01007104.1:73325-100929 GCA_004023845.1 Helogale parvula | reverse complement strand
CTGGGGGGGATGCAGCGGTGACTCAGGGGACGCAGCTTCTTGGGGCGCAGGCCGGACAGGCTGGCGGGATGGCTCACGCGCGCAGGCGCAGCCGGTGCCATAAACAAGTGAATGAATCCTTCGCTTAAAGGCAGTAGGAGCCGCTGCAAGAGAGTGTACACTCTCTGTCCAAGGGATCCTGGCACGGCTGTTTAAGGGGTCTCCCGTGGCCCCCGGCGCGCTGGCTGTGTCACCCCGTCCCCACAGCCGGCGCGTCCCCGCCACTCCTCACGGGCCTCCTCCTCCGACAAGGACGGGGTGGCACACGGGGCCCGCCTGGGCGAGGACAGCGGGGACGGCGCCCCCGCGTGCTCTGGGTGCTGTCCCGTCCCTCCCGGGGGCACACCTGCAGGAAGACGGGCCGAGGCGCCGCCGAGGGAGGGCTCCCCCCTCTCGCTGGGTGCGCGGTCTGGGCGGAGTCTCCGGGCGTCTGTCCCAGGAGGGCAGGGTGGGTCTGGGGTGGGCAGGACGGGGGATGGGGCCGAGGGGCACCGGGGGCTTCGGGGTGCAGGCGAAGGGGGTGTCACGACGCCACCGCGCGCGTAAACCGGGTGACGTTCTCGTCTGCAAGTCATGCCTCAGGAAACGAAGAGCGCACGCGCCGTGCGGCCATTGCTCACTAATGCGCGAGAGCACGCGGAGAAGCGGAGCCGCACCTCGGACTCGGACTCGGACTCGGAGTCGCACCGGGGAGACGGCCCGGCGGCCCCCCGCCGGGAAGGGGCGGCCCGCACCGCAGGCCGCGGCGGCCATTACCTGCGCCAGCCTCAGGTGGAGAACTGCATTTTCCGTTTCCAGATCAACTATCCGCTCGTCTTTGGCCTAAAACCGAGGACCAAAACAGGGACGTTATGAGTGTAAATGACGGTCATCCGCGGGCACTCTGTCCTGAGGACGAGTCCAGGAGGGAAGCCGGAGACGCCGGGGAAGAGCTGGGGGGCGGGGGTCCTGGAGTGGGGGCCCCGGGCCCCATGGCCGCGGCGCCCGCTCCAGGTGTGGCTCCCAGCAGCGGGGGCTCCCTGAAGGCACAGAACCCTGCGTTATAGTACATAGACACTGTGCCTCAGTCAAGCTGTCCCCCCGCCCAGATCTATCAGGGTCTACATTTAATAAGAGCTCCAGTGACCCATATGCGCATTCACATCTGGAAGGCACAGCCACCAGCACCCTGCTCACCAAAATCAGCCTTCCTTTCATTTTTTTTTTTTTTTAGTAGGTGCCACGCCCAATGTGGGGTTTGAACTCAGGACCCTGAGATCAAGAGTCACACGCTCTACCTGCTAAGCCAGCCAGGTGTCCCTCTCTCCCTTTATTAATCAATTTATGTAAAGATATGTTAGACGTCTGTCCCATGCCAGGCGTGTGTCTGGGTGGTGTGCATGCAGCAGTGAACCCGTCGGGCGTGGACTCCCATCCTGTGTGGGGTAAGTGAGCTGGGTGGGGGGTGCGGCCACGTGACAGTTCAAACAGGGATGTGGGTTCAGAGAGAGGGAGGAGGGCCAGCAAGGAAGCCCAGGGCCAAGGGAAAGCCGTGCAAAGGGCCTCGGCAGGAATGAGTTTGGTAAGCTACGGGGCAGAGAGGGAAGATGGTGTGTCCCCCTGCTGCCCAGAGGGCGTGCTCAGTGGACGTCCGCCTGAGGTGGCTCTACGGTGTCATTCAAGGTGTCTGTCTCCTGGCCGGTCCCCTGGGCAGTTTGTTCATTACTAAAAGGGGAGGGTGGATCTGCAGCTATTAGTGTTGAACTGCTGATTCCTGTCTTTCACTCGGTCCATTTCAGGGCCATGTTGTTAGGTCACACATGCTTTTCCTATCTTTCCACGAGTGACACTTCCATCATTGTCAAATGTCCATCTTGATTGGTAGTGACATCTATGTCATCTTAGAGTCTATTTGGTCTGATAGCAGTACAGCCACTCAGGTCTTCTGTAGTTGGCGGTGGCATGAGGTCTGTCTCCATTCTTTTGCTTACAAGCTACTTGTATGTTTGAACGTAGACAGACAGCGTGCAGTTAGAGCTCGCTTCTTACCCAGTCGGACAACCTGCCTGGTGACTGGTGGCTCGCTCACTCACGTTAATGACGCTGATGTGGGTTTGCACCCAACAGTTCCCTTGTTCGTCTTCTACGTGCCTTGTGTCTTCTTTGTTCCTTTTATTGCCTTTTTTTTTTTTGCACTAAGTGGATATTTTCTTGTATAAAGTTTTAATTTCTTTAATGACATTTTCCATTAGTTCCTGAATAATTTTCTGAGTGGTTGCTTGAAAGCTCACCCTGTACTTTGAACCTGGAAAAGTCTGCTTCACATGGATGGTCGGAGTCCAGTGAGACACAGAGACACGCCTGCTGCAGCTGATCTCTCCTGTCCCGCTGGTGTGTCAGTGCCATCACACGTGACATCCACATATGTCACAGATGCCACAGCCCCGCTATCACTGCTGCTTTACATAATCGCATGTTCATTAAAAAGCTGAGAAGAGAAGGGACAGCAAATACAGACCTGCTGCGTTTGCTTTGTCGGCCTTCTTCCCCATGATGAACCACCAGGCTCACTCGGCCCTGCTGATTCAAACTAGCATCTGGTGCCGTTGTCCTACTCCAGCAAAACTTTGTCCCCACCCACCTCCTTTGTGCCACTTTTGTCAAATATATGACATTTCTATATGTTATAGTTTCAGCGACATAATTACACATCTACTGTTTTACACAACTACTTTTTAAATCAGTGGAGAAAACAAAGAAGAAACACACTTTTACCCTTTTATAGGGTACAGTTCTGTGACTGTCTTTGCTGGCATTCTTTGTGGATTTGTGTTTCGGGTGTGGGGCGGGGGGCACTTGCTTTCAGCCTGAGGAACATCCTTTAGCGTCTCTTAATAAGGCAAGCCTTCTGGCAACAGATTTTTTCTTACTTTGTTCATCTGGGAAAGCTTTTATTTTGCCTTCATTTCTGAGACAGTTTTGCTGGGTATAATATTTCTAGTTGACAGGACTTGTCTTTCAGCCCTTCGAGCGCGTCACCCGCAGCCCCCGTTGCTGACGAGAGTGCTCGTGGACTGACTCGAGGAGTCATTCTTCCCCCCTGGCTCTTCTCTTCCGGCACTTTTATGACGAAGCATGTGGGTGTGGATCTCTTTGTATTTATCCTCATTGGAGTTCATGAAGCTCCTCGCCAAATTTCAGGACATTTGGGGAGTTTGAGCAATTATGTCTTTGGATATTTCTTGTGTTTTCTCGCTCTCCCCTCCTGGTGTCCCCATGACATGTGTGTGTTGGGGCGCCTAGAGGCTTCACACCTACAGGTTCCAACCATTTTCCTTCCTTCTATTTGTCGCTCTGTTCTTAGGATTGCATAATTTCTACCAAGCTAAAAGTTTGAGGAAACTTTTTTTTGTCCATTCAAATCTACTCTTGAGTCCTCTGGGGAATGTCCTCATTTCAGCTACTTTCAACTCCAGGGTTACAATTTTTTTAGTAAGTAATTTCTATCCCTTTATTGATATTTTCTATCTGATGAGAAAGTTTATTCTCCTCACTTCTATAATGTGGGCTCCTTTAGTCTCTTGAATATACTCATATGTTCACACAATGACTTCTTTGAAGTCTTATTAATTCTAACATTAGGCTTTTCAATGGTGGTTCTTGTCTGTTTCCCCAAGATGAGTGGATGAGTCTCACTTCCCTGTTTCTTTCACATCTTATGACTTTTTTGTTGAAAATCAGACATTTTAGGAAATGTATGGTCAAAACTTTAGCCAGCGATGCCTCTCCCCCACCTGCAGTTTGTTTTTGTTGCTGTTTGTGTGCTTTGTTGAGTGACGCAGCTCAGCTCCTCTAGGGAAGTCTTTCCCCCTCAGCGGGAAGCCTTGGTGAATGCCTAGGACACAGCCCTGGGCACGCACACGGGCACCAGGCACAGGAGGGACAGCAGTTGCAAGCAGGGCTCAGTGTTGTGTGTCTCTCCCTGATCTCTCTGTTAATCTGCGTCCTTTAGTATCACAACCACCTGTTAAGCCCTACTAATTACTGACTGACTGCGTGATCGTTTTCAACAGTGGCCTGGGACATGAATTTCTCACGTCTGCCCCAATTACACTGGGGCAGGGATAGTTTGGGAAGCCCGTCTGGGAGGTCCGTCCTAACCACAGGCTCTTCTTAGCCTCATGTGAGCTAGGTGGTCTGTTAGCTTGCTGCTTGTACTGGCCTGTGTTCCTCCCAAATTCACATGTCAGAGTCCCAAGCCCAGGACCTCAGAGTGTGACTGTTTCTGGAGACAGGGCCTTTAAAGAGGTGCTTAAGTTAAAATGAGGCCATCAGCATGGGCCCCAACCCGGCGTGACTAGGGTCCGCGTAGGAAGAGAACATTAGGGCACAGAGAGGTGCTGCGGGGACCCCCACCCCCAGGACCGGCCACGTGAGCACACCACGAGCCACGGGGAGGGGCTTCCGGGGACACCAGCGCCGACAGCTCGCTCTCGGACCCCCGGTCTCGGGGACTGTGACGAGTATAGCTCTGTGGCTTCAACCACCCGGTTGACAGGGCAACCTGTCACGGTGCCCAAGCAGACGAACAAGTGCTCTTCAGTAAGAGGAGCACTCGAGTCTGAGCCTCACCGGATTGTTTCAGATGACGTCAGTTCCTGTGCGAAGGGCTTTAGAGCTCTCTCTCATGGGCTGCCTCTCGCCCTGATGGAAATCTCCAGAAATAAAAACCAGGCCTCTGGGCACCAGGCAGGCCCTTGGCCTCTGGGCTCTTGGCTTGCTCTCTCGATGAAATCGAGCTGGGGAAGAGCAACTGGACCCCCAGGACCCCCGCCTCTTCTGGGGTGTGGCTTCATCATGTGAGTGGAGCCTGGGTGAAGAAAGGGGACCCTGGCCTCCACCACGGCCAGCTAGGAATTTGGCTTCCTCGACTCTGTGCCGGGGGCCTGTCCAAACTGGTGAGATCCGGCGAGCTGCAGTCCGAAGCTGAGGGGAGGGGCAGCCCCATCTCGGCCACACCCGCCCAGAAGGGACCTTCTGGCCAGCGGAACCTGGGGGGCATGAGGCAGGGGGCCGCAGACTTGTGCTGTTTTTATGGAGATTCTATCAGGTTTCTTGAATAAATGTTTCTTCATTTGATGTATGCCGTTCGGGCAACTTACATGGGCTTTCACCCATTTTTCTGTGAGGCTCCCCAGGTTGGCTGGTCTTTTTGGGTGTGGGCTCACAGATGCCCTCACCTAGGCACCCAGAAGTCCTCCCCTGCCACGTCTAACTTGGCCCTACACCTCCATGCTCGCCCTTCTGGGACCACTTGCTACCGGCGACATATTCAAAATACGGATCTAACCGCTTTTCTCTCCGTTAAAACCTCTTCGGTAGCCTTTCCTGGACCTCAAGATAAAGAACATCCTGGTCCTGCTTGAGGCTGCAGGGCTGCCCCCTCCCGCCTCTCCGCTGCAGGGCTGCCCCCCTCCCGCCTCCCTGCTCCACGGCTGCCCCCCTCCTGCCTCCCTGCTCCACGGCGGCCCCCCTCCTCCCACCTCTCCGCTGCAGGGCTGCCCCCTTCCCGCCTCTGCCCCAAGCAGCCACCACCTCTGCGCTCTGCCAGTTTCCCCGACGCCAGCCTTAGGGCCACTTGCCACGGTACGTCTGTTCCCCTTTGGGGACAGCTCTGTCCTTAACCCTCGACCCTCTGCCAGATGGCAGTCTCCCGGCCCAGGAGACGCCTGCTCCACCTCCGACTCCCACACTGGCCAGGGTTGCATTATAAGCCCCTGTAGGTCTGGGTACGTCCCCTCCACAGGTGCATTCTGTGTCCACGTTGGTGATTTACGTTTATTTTGTGACTACTTTCCTCCTTTATTCCACCGATGCTCCAAGTGAGCAGGGATCAGGTTACATGCGTGGTCGCTTCACCACCAAATTCAGCACAGTAGACAGCAGACATTGAACAAGTCCTGGGAGAGACGCCTCGGTCTCAGGTGGGGGCGGCGAGGCCTCAGGTGAGGGTGGGGTGCGCGGGGGATGGGGGCCGGGTCAGACCAGGACCTCGCACCCTACAGAGCGGAAGGTGGGAGCACCAGGGGTCTTGGGGTGCTGTGAGGCCTACTGTCCCACGCTGGCCCCGCCCCCAAGGCTGAGGGGCGGGAGGGGGTGGGGCTGCAGGCGGGGCCGCAGCGCTCACCAGCGCCTGCTCACCTGCACCTGCCGCTGCAGCTGCCAGGCCCGCTGCTCCCAGAAGCGCCCCCAGCGCCCGCCCTGCGCAGGCATCTCCAGGCCAGGCCCTCAATCCTCCTGCTGCGCGTGCGCGGGCGTTTGCGCCCTTGGTTTCCAGGGCGACGGGGTCACGGGCCGCGGGGAAGGGGGGGCAGCTACATTTGAAGACCATTCATTGAATATTGTGGGGGTTCCAACCCCATGTGAATTACAGCCTCTGGGCGGTACTCAGTACTTACCGTTGGTCCCTTAATTTTACACCCGACGAGGGCTCCCTTTCCCATAACAATGTTGGTCGAGAGAGGGCCTGTGGGGTCCCCTGAGAACAGGAGGCAGGGGACAAGCAGGAGAAGAGGCCAGCGGGCGTCGCTCTGGGCCCCGAACCGCTGCAGGCAGGCGGAGGGTGGTGGCAGCGCTGGTCAGGCCCCAGGGGCAGGGGGAGCGCCCCGGGGTGAAGCCACAGCGCAGGTGCAGGTGCCGGCGCACCATCTGTGGCTGGACAGGGACCTCCAGGCCAAGCCTTCACCCTCTCTTCTGCAGCCCTGCAGCAGCCGGCCCTGACCCCTGCTCCGGCCCGCCCTCTGGGTCCGCCCCCCCACGCCCACTGCTCCCACAGGGGTGCTGTTCTGGCCCTGGGAGGGTGGCAGAGGACGGCCACATGGTGGGTCCGGTGGTCCTCGGCACAGCGGCCTCTCCCTGCTTCATCAAATACTCCCCCAGCTCTTGGACACTGGTCTCTTGGCATTCTTCCATCTGCTTCTGGCCTCCTCTGCCAGTCTCCCCTCACGGCACTGAATGCCATCTGGACCCTGATGATGCCCTAATTTTGTGTCCAGCTCGCCCCCTCCCTTGAGTTCCTGACCTGTAGGCCCCACTGCCCGCTGGTGCCACCCAGGGGCGTCCCCATGATCACCCCCGTGTGGTCCCCACTCTGCCTGACTCCTGGAGCATCTGCATTCTCTGCCCGCTGGGACCCACACCTTGGCATTCACTCCTCCTGTCACCCCATATGCCATCATGGGCAAGTCCTACTGGGCTCAGCATAGTGACGGTGCCAGCCCCTTGGACGGTCACCTACATGGTGACATGTCAGACGGACACTCCATCCCTCCAGCTTCTCCATTAGCATAAAAAGCAGGCGCTCAGGATGGTCCACACACCCCTGCCTGCCTTGCATCCCGATCCTTCTCTGCCCCCCTCCCCCCCCCGCCCACTGGGCTCCTGGGTCAGTGACCTCCTGGCTATTCCTGGGGGCGCCAAGCATGCTCCCATGTCACTGGCTCTGTCTCTGCGGCCCCGTGGATGCTCGTTCAGGGCTCGGATCAAAACCCTCCCGCGTGGACGAGGACCCACATCCTTCCCCTCTGGAGCAGGGCTCTTGGGGCTGCTCACCAGGAGCAGGGACTGGTGCCACCGTCACCAGAGCAGACCCAGAGCTCCCGCGACAGCAGCCGCTGAGCCGCAGCACCCGCCGTGCGTGGCACATTTAGGAGCTCGGGCCGATTCCCTGCTGGCCGAAGGAGCGCACCCGCGAGAACAGGACTAGCGAAGAGGACGCCGGAACGCGCCGCACCCTCCTCCCGCGGCGCCCTCCTCCCGCGGCGCCCTCCTCCCCGCGCACCGTCCTCCCCCCACACCCTCTTCCCGCCGCACACTGGTCAGAACGAGGAGGAGACAGACCGCCAGGTTGGGGTCACAGCAGCAAACGTGCTGGTCAAACAGCGTGAGGACTCTCTTCACTCCACGGCTGGTGAGGCCACCGGGGCCAACCGTCGGCACACGTGATGCGCACACGTGGTGCGCCACGCAGGACACGCGTGTGTGCCGTGCACATACAATACAGCGCTCCAATCCAAACAGAAGCCACCCAGCGATGGGGAAATGACTCGCGCTGCGTGCCGGAGCCAGTGATTCAGGAGACCTGGGCAGCGGGGACACGATGCCGGAGGGTGAGGTGGTGTGATGGGGCGCAGAACTTGCGAGCGTGTCCTGCCCTCGCTGACTGATGCCCCCAGACGTCCTTCTATCGGGGCCCCTGCAGCCCTTGTCCAGCGGGTGCCTCCCCGCAGCCAGAATCCGGTCCCCATGCGGGGGTCTCCGGGGATGGTGCACCCCCCGGGCCACAGGGGAGCCTCTGCCCTGAATCGCAGCGGTGCCCGAGTAGAGTGTGTGAGCGTCGTCCAGCTCGGGCTCCGTCACCACCAGCCCGACGGGGCCACCGACGGTCTCCCATCCGATTTCGGGGCAGACGCGCCGGTCTGCTGGCCGGTCTCTATCTGGGGGCCTGTCCCCAGGGGAGAACTTGGGGAGACAGGAGCGGTGCCATCAGCTGTCTTCCAGGTCTCCTGTCGTCTGTGCTAATGTTCTATGTTGTTTTTAAAAATCCCAAGGTGAAGTTGGATCCACTGTCCCCAATTCAGACTTGGCCATTTGTTGTCATCTCCATAAAAGAATAAAACGTAAGGCTTAAAAGCGCAGAAAAAGATAAGGCCTCACCCAGCAAACACGTAAAAACACGATCTGACAGTCACCCTTCTAGTTCCTGTTCGAAGGCATTGGCACTGGCTTCCCGCCTTGTCTCTGGCCACCTCTAGGATCCACCCTGCGCCCCCACGCTGTGCCGAGGCCCCCGGGGTAACCTGCAGCCGGGGCCTGCCGTCAGCAAGTGCCGTGTGCCCCTCAGCGTCCCCGGGACCCTCCTGAGTGGTCTCCGCATGCGATCGCGCCACCGCCAGGCCTGCAGGGAGGCTGCGTGAAGACCACAAGTCCTCTTTTGGGTTTCAGACCCACCTCCTGGTGCCCGCTGCCCCGTGTCCTACCCGGCATCTGCCTGAGCAGCCTCTCTGCCCCAGCGATCCTGCTGCGGGCAACAGTCCTTTCTTGAAAGAAGGAAAGTCCTTCTCTCCAAAGGCCCGCCACCGGCAGCGGGCCCAGGGCCTTCTGTCAGGCCCTCCGAGTGCCCTGTTCACCTTCCATGGACGCATCCTGAACCGTCTCCCTGCATCTGTGGGATACTTGCAGCCAGTGTCACAGCGACTGACATGGGGCAGGCAGTCGTGGCTCGTGTTTGTGGAATAAACTGTGTTAAGACACTGGTCTTAAAATCCCAATTTGGAGCTGAACGCACATCTTTTGGGGCGTCGTGACTGTGAATAGACCACTGAGTACCGTCCTGAGACATCACTCGGCATCTGTTCCTCGTGCGAGCCCCTTCTGCAGCAGAGGTGGGGCCCGAGACCTCACTGCGGCTCCGCGTCCCCCCCGAGGTCCAAGCCAGTCTCTCCCATCCGTCTCCCACACAGCGGAGCCCAGGAGTCCTCTTCCGGGGCCCCTCCTAGAACGCCGGGCGGTGCAGGCGAGAATCTTTACTTCCTCGAGGAGCGATGCCGGTGGCCCCGGGGGCCTGCCACCCTCCCGAACCTCAGAGCAGCCCTCTGGGCACCGCAACCTACTGCAAGCCGACACTGGCGCTCCGGACGGTAAGCAGCAATCCTACCAAGATCGCCACGGGCTTCCTCAGAAGCCCTGTGTGTGGTCCTGCGGCACCCGCTCCGGCCAGCCCGCCTGCCCCGGGCCTCCAGAGGCGGGAGCACTGGGGCGGCAGGGGGAGGAGTCCCTGCTGAGTCCCTGTGACCGCGGGGTGTGGCCATGGGCCCGTGAACACTGGGGGGTGGGGGGAGCAGGGACGGTGTCAGTGTGGTTCGTGGTCAACGTCAGGGTCTGCGTGATGAGGACAGAGCATTTCCCCACACCCCGAAACCCCACCGGACAGAGGAATGCCGCCCTGGGACTGGGTAAGGAGCGAACGCACAGGTAGGGGCGGGAGGCGGAGGAGAGGCTGGGACCGTCATCTCTGCCCGCACGAGTCCAGTAATAACGAGTGCACTTAAATACATACAAAGTTTATTAAAAATAGATTGCAAATGAGCTACAGTAGAAATGGGAAGCACAGCAGATCTGGGTGTGTCCACAGCGACGCGGTCACGAGAGCACACGGTCACGCGTGGCCGTCACGGCGGGTGGCCCACCCCGCCCGCTCCCGGGTTTACAACCACACACGCACACACGCGCCCCTGCATGTAAGTATTTACACGTATGTGCGGGTCTGTCCGTCTACAGATTAACGGAGCGGCGCCCTCTGCATCCGCCTCACGGCAGCAAGTGCGGACTCCGTCCCCGCGGGGCGGCCGGCGCCCTCCGCTCCGGGGGCCCACGTCCGCCAGCGCCCCAGGGCGGGCGCGTCCTTCACACACAGACGGCCAGGGCAGCGGTGACAGCACACTTCCAGACGAGAACCCTGACAGACGAGACGAGTACTTACACTGCGCTGCAGTGACGAATCACACGGCGCGCAGTAAAGTGATTCCTGATGTAAAAAGGCTCCCCTCTTCTCTGTGAAAGTGTGCGTGTTCTCCTGACATTCATGTTTGCAAGAGAACAACCTGGTGCAGGAAAGTCCTCAAGATCCCACAGCAGGGTCTGGTCAAATAGAAGCTCTGCCCGTGAGCCCCACGTGGCTCCGCAGTTTTCACACCACACAGTAGAAACCGGAGTGGGATCCGCCTCCGCGTGTCGGCCACACGTTCACAGCTAAAAAAGTGACACTGGTCACAGCAACTCATCAAATGAAAGTTCAGTAACTACCAGATGGAAAAAAAAGGTTCAACACAAGTCACTCTTACAGTGTCCAAGTCACAGGAGCCACACCCCTGAGCTTCCTTCCCAGACACGACGTGGGTGTCACTCTTTCTTCTCCGAACTTAAATTTCTGAGCAACAGTTGTGCTCAAAGGTCACTACTGACCCCCCACCCCCACCTGGTCCCTCTCCGAGACCTGTGCTCCTGTCTGCATCGGCGCTGCCCCGCGAAGCAGACCCTCTTTCACGGATTCCCCTCAGTACTGAAATATTACCTTCCTAGCGTAACTGTCATCTTCAAAGTCACCAGTGATTTATTAGCCTAACAATAATCTGCATTTATAAAAATAAAATATCCTAAGTTTCAGTCCTCAACATCTTCTTCTTGGAGAAGTTTTAAAAATCAACTATTGAGAATATACCGGGAGGGCTGTCCCCGTGCAGAAGGAGGGGCAGGGCCTCAGTCCTAGGACGTGAGGGGCCGGGTCACCCTCCTGCGGGACACCTGTGCTCGCTGCGGAGCAGCGTAGACAGCGTCCGGGGACTCCGGCCACGCCCCGTCCTCCCCACGGCCCAGGCTGTGACAGGGGAGGGACGTGGCCTCCCCGCACCCACTGCCTGCACCTCCCTGCGGGCTCCGTTTCCAACTCAACTCTAGAAAAAGAGACGAAACGTGTATCTTCAGGTGAGTCAGATAAGTAAGAAATCAGACAGTGTTTACATTGTATAAATGATAATCTCTTGGGAAAACAAAAGAGCTTCTTGGACCAGGACGATCTGCAAATCCCACCCATCTTCCAAACAGCCCTTCTGGGACTCAGAAAAGCCGCCGCCGCCTCTGCCCCAAGCCCCTCCTCCGAAGCCTCGCGGGTAGGACGCCGGGCGGAGTGCGGGCGCCATTTCCTGGCCTCACTTCGTGTTCAGTTCGTTTTCCAGCTCTGTTAATTTACGAGAGGCCTTCACTTTATTGGACACATCTTGACCTTGTGAGAACAGCCGCTGGCGCTCTTTGAAGGTCAAGTTCTCAGGGGCTCCGGAATTTCCAGGTAAATCTGCATCGTGGCTGTGTCAGAGAGAAATGCAAGACATCGCTGGTCAAGATGGAAATAACTACACTCCCAAAAAAACAAATAACCCAGTGAAGAAATGGGCAGAAGACATGAACAGACACTTCTCCAAAGAGGACATCCAGATGGCCTACAGGCACATGAAACGATGCTCAACATCACTCATCATCCGGGAAACACAAATCAAAGCCACACTGAGATACCACCTCACGCCGGTCAGAGTGGCTAAAATGAGCAAATCAAGAGAATGTAGATGCTGGCGAGGGTGTGGAGAGACGGGCACCCTCCTACACTGTTGGTGGGAATGTAAACTGGTGCAGCCGCTCTGGAAAACAGTGTGGAGGCTCCTCAGAAAACTATCCATAGAACTCCCTTATGACCCAGCAATAGCACTGCTGGGGATTTACCCAAGGGACACAGAAGTGCTGATGCACAGGGGCACATGACCCCAATGTTCACAGTGGCACTTTCTACAACAGCCAAATCATGGAAAGAGCCTAAATGTCCATCACCTGATGAGTGGATCAAGAAGATGTGGTATATATACACAATGGAGTACTACATGGCAATGAGAAAGAATGACATATGGCCATTTGTAGGAAGGTGGATGGACCTCGAGGGTGTCATGCTAAGTGAAATAAGTCAGGCAGAGAAGGACAGAAACCATATGTTTGCACTCATAGGTCTAACAGGAGACCAGGAGAAACCTAATGGAGGACCAGGGGGAGGAGAAGAGGGAAAGACAGTTGGGGAGAGAGAGGGACACAATACCTGAGAGACTACTGAATACTGAAAATGAACTGAGGGTTGAAGGGGGAGGAGGGAAAAGAGGTGGTGGTGATGGAGGAGGGCACTTGTGGGGAAGAGCACTGGGTGTTGTAAGGAAACCAATTTGACAATAAACAATTAAAAAAAAAAGATGGAAATAACTTGTCAACAATTAGGTAACTTTACATAACGGGCAATTCAGTTCAATTTTCTGTGAGGGAGACTCATTCTCTGTTCAACCCGCGGAGACCCTTCCTACAGATACGGTCACTGGGGCGGCATCGGTCCATGTAGGAAAGGGGCGGGGTGTTCCCCACTGGGACGCTCACTTTCCCAGTCACAGCCCCCTCTCCGAACGCTGGGAAGCTCTCCGAACGGGGGCTCTCAGGAGCCGAGTTCATCTAAAGAGGGCAGTTCAAAAGCACGTGACTTTAGTGAGCCCTGCCCGTCCCGCCAGGCGCCCATCCGTGCGCCCGAGCTACAGCGGGTTCCAGGAAGGCACTGAGGATCCTCTCCATCAGCTCCACTGCCTGTCCACCACCTGGTGAGGGCACTCGGCCGGGACACTAAGCCTGTTCCCGTCTCGTGCCTTCCGGACACTGTGGTGGGCGCAGATGGCAGCACCTCCTCTGGTTCTGCAGTTCAGAAAGTTCTAGACTAGAAAGCCTGGTACCTACACCAGCGCCTGCGGCAGAACTCCGCAAGCAACGAGAAGCGGAGCAGCCGACACGCTCCCACGCGCGTGTTCCGTGGGGGACGGCCTCGGCGATCCTGAAGTCTAGACTTTGGACCCGCCGCATACAAGAACCGCGCGGGGGCGGAAGTGGCTCGCAGCCGTCAGTACCTTTGCGCCAGCCGCTCTCGTGGGTCCCGGCAGCCGTCTCGGGCTCCCATCACTGCCCCGGCGGATCCCACGGAAGAGTCTGGTCCTTTTCCATGAAAGAAAAAGTCAAAGTTAAAGTACCTGCATACTCTCCAGACCTTACCCTCGATCAAGACTCAGGGTCCACAAGAGCAAGACCTCCCCACGCAACAAAAGCAAAAGGCTCTTCAAATCGGACAAGGGATGCCTCGGTCTGCAGCCCGCACCTCTCAGTGGCTGCGTGGTCCCGTCGCCGCCCCGCGGGCGCTGTGACCTCTGACGGCACAGGCCCGAGCTGGCAGCGGCTACGAAGTCCAAAGCCGACAAGATGCACTGTTACCACGAACTCAGAAGATGGTCTGAGATGGGGAGGGGGTCAGCCAGTCCTGACCAGAGGGGTTTCCTTACAAACTAACGGACAGCAAGGTAACCGGCCAGGAATCACGTGACGGAAAGGTCTCTTTTCAGTACAGCTACTGGAGTTTTTTCCTGAGTTTGTCCTACATGAATGGTTGTCAGTATTAAAACAAAACTTTTTAAACAAACGAGCTACCAGAATCCCTTGTATGTGATAAAAATGCTGCACATACGAACTCACTGAAAACACGCCCTGAGGCAGCCGCGCGTGTCAGGAGTGAGCGAGCCCGGGGGGCACTCGGCCTGTGTCCTCGGCTCTGCCTGCACGTGGCCCAGCCACTGAGGTGACTGACCCAATCAGTCCGGAGACAGCACCGCCACCCTAACTACCCTACAGGGTTGGTGACGGTCAAGAGATGATGCGGAGAAAAATTTTTAGTGCATCCAAACCTACTATCGCCACTGCTGCGGTGATGTATTAAACCCGTAATGCATGGCATCCGTGCTAATGGACCCCATCATCACATCAGCAGAAAGAAACGTCACGTTTGAAAAGCCTTTTGCTTATGGGGACACAAGCTGGAGCATATGCTCAAAATATTCAGCCAACACTGAGAGCACTGCATGTTGGATTAGACAAACAGCAAAATTATTACACCATTTCAACATTAGACAAGTTGCACAAAAATCAATTTTTGCTTCTTTTCTGTAGGATAGGACACGCTGTGCAGACGTACGGCGTTACTTCTGGGCACTGCGTCTTTCCTGTCCCCCAGCAAGGTCCCCTGGGTCACCGCACGCAGAGTCATCCTCCACAAAGACTCAAAAGACAGGCAGATGGCATCTGCAACCTCCGGGAGCCCGGAGCGGGTCTCCACGTTAACTGTCTGCCGAGTGGAATTTTTTCAACTTCACCTCTAAATTTTGTTTTAGGAAACATATCTTTTGAGCTTTGTTTGAAGAATGGTACTTGCTTCTTCCACTGGTAAAAATATTCTTCAAAATTTTCAAAGTGAATCAGAATCTTACTTTCAGCCGACTGTACGTGCCTTAACACGGCCCGTTTCACAGAGTCCCCGACAGCTCTGTCAAATCACGCTGCCAGCCAGGGCGCTGTGCTGGCACGGGACGGCGCTCATCCCAGCGCGCGGCCCGAATCCATCCCTCCCAGCACCCAGTGGAAGAAACTGAGCCCCGGCCTCCCCGGAGTGCTCACGGCAGGACAGTGGGCGGGGCCGCGTGAGGGGGAGGCGGGGAGCGCCCTGTGCGTGCGCAGACAGCCCCTGCTCCTGCGTGGCCGTGCAGGTGCGAGGTAAGGCAGCGCCGGCTCATGGGGGAAAGCCCGAGAGGCCTCGAGGGACAGCCTGGCCACGCCTCCTCTGTGCGCGTCACCACACGAAACATCTAAAGGTCAGCTTGTGACGTGCGAGGAGACCGACGGCCTCTCCCTTCAAAAACGACTCCTCTCCCATTAAAGTCTCTAAGGTCCTAGTTAACAGGTGTCGACAGCAGAAATTTTACTGAGACTGAACCCTGGCCTCTGGGCGGCTCAGCCTGACCTTGACGCTGAACTTTCCAGGAGCACCCGGGCGCTGTGCGGGCAGGAGGGAAGACCCTGGCAAACCCCGCTTGTTCCAGAAAGCTGCATTACGCATGTTTTTGGTTTTTCACTTTCTGTAGGAAGCGTGAGCCCCGTGCCTCATGCCTCGAGGGTCGGGAGGGCCAAGTCCAGGAACGCTCAGATCATAAGAGGCCCCTGGGGTCTGACTCCTTACAACTTTCAGTTGTATTTTAAGTATCCCTGCAGTGCTGTCCTGGACACTGGTCACTGTGGATGCACCTGCAGTGGCCTTCCGCTCCAGGCACAGACAGGACCGCCGTCACGCTGGGCAGTGACGTCACGGCATGTGTTAACTCCAGGAGACTGCATGCCTGTTGAGGTCTGGCTAGTGGTGCAATGTGCAGAGTGTCACGGAGCGGGAAGGGGAGACCAGTCAGAGGGAGGAGCGATCCACAAGGACTGAGTTCCCGGTCCCAGGAGTGAGGCAGCTCGTGTGACAGCAGGGCCAGTCACTCGGCGTGGCACCGACTACCGCCACCAGTCCACCATGGAAAGTAGGGCCGTCTTTATGACCTGGCCCCAGGGCACTGAACTGAGAACGGAGAAGCTCTACTCGTGTTCAAGAACAGAACTTAGTGCCTGTGCAACCGTGACATCGGGACTAGGAACGCCCGATCTTTAGACAGCGAGACGCGTGCAAGGAAGGACCTGGCCGAGCAAATACGAGAGCTGCCTGAGGAGGGGGAGAAGGAAGGCCGGGCCAGCACTTCTGTGATCGGGGAGGAGCCCAGGGCCGACCACCCCGGGCTGGGCCGGCCGACCTCTGGGACCCTACAGGCCACAGCCGCAGAGCGTGGACACACTGGGAGGCAGAGGTGGCAAGCAAGTGAGATCAAGAGGCCAGAGCGAGTGCTGATTCGGGCACGCCCCCCCCTCAGGGGCCGCAGAGTCCCCCCTCCAATCAGGAAGACACGGGGAGCTTGATTGGTGACCCCATGACCCCACGCTTTACCTCTACCTTTCGAGTGGCGGGGGTGGTGGGAGCCTGGTGGCTCTGGAGGGGGAGGAGGGGGCTGGGCTGCTCCGGCCCGGGGGGGCTGCAGGGAGCCGGAGAGGAAGAGGCCGTCGGAAGCCGGGCGCGGCCGGCGGGGGGGTGGCGGTGGCGCGGGGGGCTTGCCGGTGCGGGAGCGCCCGTCCTGACCTGCCGGGCTGCAGTCCTCCTCCTCCTCATCCTGGTAGGCGACGAGCCTGGCGGTGTACAGGGAGTCTGGGGACAGGGCTGGGGCCTGGAGGGACGAGGCGGT
Organism: Helogale parvula; assembly: GCA_004023845.1. Classification (NCBI taxonomy): domain Eukaryota; kingdom Metazoa; phylum Chordata; class Mammalia; order Carnivora; family Herpestidae; genus Helogale; species Helogale parvula. Next base: position 84,136 of record PJEM01007104.1, on the reverse strand, counting down.
GCGCTGGGGCGGGGGGGGCGGCGGGGCCGGGGGCTCGTAGGCGCGCGGCGGCGGGGGTCTGCGCCCCGGCCCCTCCGCGTGCTGTCGGCGCCTCTCGGCTTCCAGGCGGCTGTAGTAACCTTCTTCCTGTCGCCTCTGCGGGCCGAACACACAAAAGCGCAAAGGTCAGGGTCAGGAGGCACCCTTCCCGGGGCGGGAAAGGACGCGTCGCCCTCCGAGCCCGCCTGCGCACTGCTCACGGATCCAGGGGACGGGAAGGCGCCGACAGAACGTTCTAGGACAGAAGCAGGCAGACCCACCAGCAAGCATGGCCCTGAAGTGCGCCGCAGGGCGGGACGCACGGCCCCCCAGGCACAAGCCCCAGCTTCGATGCGACACCACTGTCCCCACTCAGTCACTCCTGCGGACGCACTGCTCCCCTCTGCCTCTCTCTCCTGCTGCGCTGGGGGACGCGCACTTACCTGTCACCGCTGGCTCTAGAGACAAAACCAGAGCCACAGGCTCTCGCTGGCTTTCTACAGCCGCGCGCCCGCGGTCGCACCGAGCCCCGGGTGCAGAGGGCAGCCCTGCCTTCGCCGGAGGGAAGATTAAGTCACCTGCTTTATTATGTCCAGGTGCTCAGAGAAGTTAACAGAAACCATGAACTGTAAAAACACCCCTCGTTTCCCAGGCCGACCATCTAACACATCTGCTCTCCGCAGTTAACTTACAGCGCAAACCGTAAACTCCCCGACAGACAGAAAATGAGAGCGAGCCAAGCATTAATAGCAACAGCAACACGATATTCAAGTGTATTTTGACACACACTGTACAGTTTTTTCTGACATACATCTGCACAAACTACAGTTGACAGCGTTCAAATTATTTTAACATTAAAAAAGATAACAGCACAGTTGTGTAAAAGATTGACAGGTTCCAGAACACACGGAAGAGTGGATGTAAGAGAGGGACACGAGGTCGCACGGGGAGCGAGCCCCCGCGGGGACGCCGGGCAGGCGGCAGAGAGCAGCGGGCGGCTTAAGTCCACGCGGCCAGAACCACAGACCTAGTCTCGGGGCCTCGCGGGCATTTGGACAGAGCACGCTCCCCGTCTGCCCCCGCCCCGAGCGCTGCACGCGGTGACGGCAGGGCCCACGCTTCCCCTTCTGAGGGAGGGGAGGCCAAGGTCAGGCGTCAGCCCACCTCAGTCATGGCCCTGGGCCCAATTTCTCACTTTGTCTTCTTACTCTGCGCTGAGACACCGTTCACCGTGTTCTCTACACAAAGGGCTTGCTCGCTGCGGGTGGGACCCGATCCTGAGCGAGCTCTGTGGCAGGAGCAACAGCTGCCTGACACTGGGAAGGGGACCCAAGTTCACATCCCTGTAGTTACCCTAAGAGCAGATTCAATGGCGTGGCCAGACAATCAGTGTGTCCAGCCAACGAACAGCACATTCTGCTGTAACAAAGCCAGCCTGTCAACTGGGGACACTGTGAGCAGAGAAGAGCTTATTCAGCCTTTCAGTGACCACCCAACTCTAGACGCAGTCACGGAGAGCCGTCTGTGACGCACCGCCAGCTGCGAGCGCCCGCGCACAGCGACACGCCCGCGCGGATGAGCCGCGGCCTCCCATTTCGGAACACCAGTTCTGCCTGTGACTTGTCCCGACACGAGTGAAAGGCGCCGGGAGCACCTAGGCCTGCGGCTCAGGCTGCTCGCCACGTGGGCACAGCTGCTGAAGGTCCCAGGATGACAGCAAGGAACTGCGAGGGTCCAGAAGACACAGAAAATTGCTACTTTTCACACAGGCACGTGTCCTAGCCTTATTACTCTCCTTTCGTTTAAATGAGTCACATCGTTTCTGCCAATCTGGCTTTTCACTAGTGACACGTCCAGACGGTCAGCTCACCGCACAGAGTTCCCTAAACACTCTTTCTCGTGGGGTGGCAGGTGGGGGGCTCTAGGGACAGAGGTCACCAGCATGTCCAAGGAGTCAGGAATGCAAACTGCATCTGTCCCCAGGAAGCTGCGGGCTCCTGGCCCCGCCTTCACAGAAGGGACGCCTCCGAGCGGACGGGCTGCTCCCGCCTGGCCCGGCCGCAGGGGACCCCACGGGAGGCCGCACGCCGGGTGCACCGCTCAGGGCCGGCTGCGCACACGCTGCGGTCCCGTTTCTCAGATTGGCTGTCATTTTAAAATTCATGTAAAAGATTACTTCCATGAAAAGAATCCACATGTAGAAACAAAATAACAACTCAGGATATTACCCAGATCGCGTACTAGTTGAATTTTCCTCCCACCACACTCTTTAGAAGCTATCTGCCCTGATGACCGCCAACCAGAGTGAGTAGTTCCAGTAAACAGCCTATTTGAAGTGCGCGGTGTGAACACCTCGCCTGTGCTCCCCGTGCCTCACCACCCGCGCTGGACACCCGCGCTGGACCGCCGTCACCCCCTGGGGGGCCACGTCCAGGAAAGGGCAGGACCCCCATTGAGCAGGACAGAGGCTCAGCGACAGACGGGCCCGCGAGTTCAGAAGCGGAAGAGAGACAGGCCTCAGGTAGGAGGAGGGGACACCGTCCGGAGGAGAGGCAGGCGGGCGGCCGGGCTCCAGCTTCCGGTCCGGTAACAAAGGAGGGGGTCCGGGCCCTGGTCTGTCTCGCGCACGTCAGGCTGCGTGCGTCTAGCCCCTGTGCCCCAGCCCATGCGTCGGGTTCAGGCTAAGCTGGGGAGCCTCGAGCCGCCCCTACAGGACCATAACCTTGTCTTCGGCGTCTCGCTTCGTCCTCTCCTCCTCCTGCCTGGCGCGGTCCTCCGCTTCCCGCCTGCGCATGTCCTCCAGCTGCCGCTGCCGCCGCCGCTCCTCGTCCTGTAACTGACAAGGCGGGGACGTCAGCCTCTGCTCCGCACACGCGGGCCGCGCGGCGCGCAGGGCACACTGACACACACAACATCAAATACGAAATACCCGGGAGATCACGGTCGAAGGAAGGGAAAACATACACATGTTACAGCTCGACATTTCAAAATGAAGTCGCCCAACAGCACTGTCTCCACAGTTCCATTAATTTCTCCAGTAACTGTGGCTCCAAGATGGACCGGTCTCACACAGCCACACGTCGGCAGGACCGCAGCCAGCGCACGAAAACCAACACGTTCCCGCGGCACACAGATCCTCAACTCGGCAACTCCGGCGCGCTCAGCCGCCCCCTCCCACCCTCTGCTCCGTCTGACTCCGTGGGCTGGGGCACACAGACCCCGGGTCCGCAGGGCAGGGGCAGCGCCGGCACACCGGGACTGCGGGCCGAGCCCCTGCGCGCTGAGCCTCGGGCACCAGCTCTCTCCGGACCCCATCCTGGACTTCGAGAATTCCTTCTCAGCCCAGGGATAGCCCCAAACTCTTGAGTCACGGAATCTGAACCTGAAATTTGGAGGGAACCGCACTCCACCTCTCTCCTGCTACAATATCCCTGCCAAGTTAATTATCCGCTCTGTCTGAGGAATTCTGGCATCTGGGAACCTACTGCCTGCTCCCCGAGACAGTGTATCTGTTTTCAAGTGACCATTACTACAGAAGTTCTTCTGTGGGTCCACAGTTCACGACGGGATTGGAATGTTTTCTATTTTTCATCACTCAGGTTCTGCCTTTTTGAAACAACACAAAACAAATTTAGCATCGTGCCGTGCTAATGTTTAAGGATATCTTGAAAAATCTTAAGATGTAGCCTCTGCCTGGTCCTCAGCTCCCCTACCTGTCTGGTCAAAGGCCTCTATGTGCTACAGGTTGACAATCTCTCTTCTAAAAGGATCCCTGGATTAAAAGTACATTTGGCCAGCAGGGAACAGAGTACAATGCCCCTTGGTTGTTAGGCCCCAGAGAACAAGAGCTTCTCCATTCTCTTCCCTTCTGGCGCAAGCTGGCCTGCAGGAGTGCCGCAGCACCGGGCCACCCGGCATCAAGAGGAGGTGATTCAAAATTCGGAGAATTAAAATGTAACTCAACACCGCCTTGTTTAGTGCCTACAGGAACTATAGGCCCTACAGGAATCCCTTACATAAAAATCGTTCATGGTGTATTTCAGTAGTTACAGAATTACTGGTTACTGTATAAATTGTTACAGCAAAGACAGAAACTGGATTTGAATTGTATTTGTATTGGTTTTTAAACAAAACCCTAAGGACTTCACTCTCGCTTTATTTCGGTGGAATACAGACTGTATATGGCGGGAAAGTAACACGTGAACTTTGTCATTGGGCTTTCTCGGGTCAGCAAACAATATTAAAACATCTTAGAAAAAAGCTGAGATTCTCTTCTCGAGAAGACGAATGTACTTAATTGCCTGTGGAGGTCACCCCAGGCCTGAGCCCAGGCGGGCGGCTGGGCGAACCGGCTGTGAGGGGCCCAGAGCAGGAGTCGCGGCCGCGGATGCGGCAGAACGGGGAGCGCTCCGTCCCGCTGCTGCGCCGGCTGGCCTCCCCGGGGGCCCCCCGCGGCAGGGTCCACGGCCGGCAGGCCAGGCCGTCAACCAATTTACGCTCATCGGTCCAAAGTGTGAGAAACAGCACTGAGATAAAAATAACCAAACAGACCAGCAGCTGATAGTACTCGATACGGGAGGACGGAAGGGCGCGTCACCGTCCGCACGGACTGGCTCCGCCGGGCGCACCTTCCAGACCCAACTCAGCAGCCTGAGCAACAGCAGTGCACGCGGAGACAGCCCGCTCGGCCCCCGACGCGGAGGAGCAGCATCGTTTTCAGAAATGAGAAAACTGCAAGTCTCACAATGACAGGTATGGAATGCTGTCTCGCGAATCCATAAACGGGCATTTTCTCTATAAACCTTCGTTCTAAGTTGGGCCAGGTAAGCGAGGAACCTTCTCGGGTGTTAAGTCCCTGGCTCCCATTTTTACGGCTGGCACCGCGCCGGTGCCGTCACGACCCAGGCGGCGTCTGTGCGTGGCCAGGCAAGCTGCTCAGCGCGCCCGCCTCCCCTCCAGATGCGGCCTCGCTCCGCCCCTCCCCCAAAGCACTAACGGTGCAGGAAAGATGATCTACCCTCTTCGTTTACTCCAATTTAGCTCCAAATGGTCCACAGCGCTGTGTGGTCTGCTTACATTCAGCACCAGTTCAAGGGCATTTCAGCCTAAGACACCGTTAATGAAGACAGAGCTCCGAGGACGGATCGTGTTGACCTTGGGGTGAAATGAGAGCGCGGGCTCACTGGCTCACATTCGGAGAGTGAGGAGGGGGGTGCTACTGAGGCTGCCTGCAGGAAGCCACATTCAGGGGAGCAGGCCTGAGGGGGTGGAACCTCAATTTTTAGAGCGGGAATCAGCCCACACTACAGTTCTTCTCACAGAGAGCTAAGCAGGGGCCTCAGACACTAGTGTCGCCAGCCTGACCGGTGCTGCCGTGCCGACAGTCCTCATTTCATCATCAAGTTAAAAAAAGAAAAATTGTTATGTTGCGATCTATGTGTTTATAACTTTACGCCACAGAGACACTAACTTGTATCTTTAATTTACAGTGAAAACTCCATTAAGGGAGACAGACAATCCTGCTGAGATATTGGAATACAAAACAGGGCCAAGGCATCCTTTAGTTTTTGGGATCTTTGCTGAAAAGACCGCGGGAAGTCTGCTAAGCAGGATAGCTGTACGGCGAAAGGCAAGCCTTGCCTGCCCGTGCCCCCACCGGTGAACACCACCCCAGGAAACGGCAGGGCCCCGCGGTGAAGAGCCCCCAAGCTCAGGCCATGTGCTCCCACTGGGCTGTGGCACCTGATGTGGGTTCAGAGCCTGCCTCCTCCACCATGAGCCCCACGCCGGAGAGGAAGTTCACTCTGTATTTCTTCACTGGGAAAGCCACCCCACGACTCGGGGCACTCTGGACGCAGGTCTCTTCCCTGGGCAGAGCCCATGCCCCAACCCTTTCAACGTCAAGGACAGTGACACTTTTATCAGCAGCTGACGGGTGCGGCCTGGCTGCTGAGCCACCTGGCGGCAGGGCCAGGTGAGCCCCACCGGCGTTCTACCGGACAACGGTCCAGTCAACCACAGGAGCGCGTGTCCTGCTCCAACACGCAGGCAAGTTGGTTTTCCAACAGGCTATCCTCCTCCTGGTTCCTGGAGTGGAACTGGCCCTTCCGGAAGGGGAGCCGGGCCCGGGCATGAGGCAGGGGCTCAGTGGGGGCAGGCAGGTCCCTGCGGGTGCAGCTCTTAGCTGGCTCTCCTGCGAACTCCTGCTTGAGGTTTTCGTCCTCATCTTCTCGGTCAGCCCCGTACGCGCAGAGCAGACGGGAGGAACCTATGAGGCAGACCCAGCCCGGGCCTCCCCAGCAGGTCAGCAGGAGAGCTGCGGAAACTGCTGAGAGCATCACGTGGCTGGCACCACCCCGAGGTGGGGGGATCCTCCCCTTGAGCCGTCGGGTCATCGGAACCCGATGACACCAGGCAGCTGCAAGCCCCTCGCCGTGCCCGCCTCTGGCTGCAAGGTGAGCAGGAGGCGTTTACAGCACGAGAGAAGCAAGCCTCAGGAGGTTCTGGGAAGAGCCCTCGCTCTCACTCTACATGACGCTCTCACTCTACATGACGTTAGGTGACGTCTTCAGTGCTGGCCTTGCCCCTCTGTTCTACCCGCACCCCAAGGCTGTGGTACTGCGTGTAATCATCCGGCAGCCCGGGGCCACGCAGGCGTGAGCTGGGCCGGACCCCCGCGCGGGTGTGCGGAGGCAGGAACTCGACAGCTGCGCCTGGGGCCCCTGGGAAGACTCAGGACGCTTCTCTAAGTGACAGGGCTCTGAGGACTCCTGCGAGGTGACGGTCTTTAAGAAATCACTGCAGCTGCTGCGCTGAGAACAGCCTGCGATCCGCGGCGCAAACGCAGTGGGAAGGGACACAGCAAGAAGTCCCTGCACCCAGCCAGGCGAGGGCGGCAGTGTCCCCAGACAGCGCAGGTGCTGAGGCGGTCAGATCCTGAGCAGTGAGGACAGTCGGCTGGAGGCAAGCGAGGAGCGGGGCGGGGCGGGGCGGGGGGGGGGTGGTGCGCACCCACGCTGAGCTCGGAGAAGTCTTGTGTGACTCTGGGTGAAGTGTGGGCCCAGGGAAGGCTAGGGCGAGAAATGCAAACGCGGGAGTGGCTGGCTTCTACAGCTCCCGGGGGGGGTGGGGGCGGGCCGGTTGGGGTGCTGACCCCTGCACGTCCAGAGGGAGAGCAGAGCCAGCAGGGCAGCCCCCCAAGCTCGTGGAGACTCCCTGCTCCCAACAGAGCAGCTGCCCCGCGCATCCCCTGGTCGCACCCAGGAGACACCGTCACAGCCGCGCGGGGCGCCGTCCTACACTCAGCTCGCACCTGTGGCACCGCCCTCACCTGGACGACAGGGCGGACGGCTGGCAGGGGCGGCTCCCTGCAGGCGGAAGGGCTCTGTCCACCATGACGCCGCTGGCCATGACCTGAGCGTCTGCTGGGGACTGAGGCTAAGAGGCGCTCGGGGGTGCGGCGCTTAAAGCCGATACTAATAAACTGATGACCTTTTAAGGAAAGAAAAACTCTGAACCGTGTCTTCAAAATACAAATCCTCGGGTCATTCTTCATCCCTAATGTTATCCGTCAGTCACACAATCTGCAGAAAAGACTCGTGCTGGGCCTGCAGGGTGGGAAGACGGCCTGCTGCCAGCGCCCCGGGCCAGTGCCTGGTGGGCACGGGGTGCCCATCTGCCCTCACTGGTACCGTCTGACCACCCCCACAGGGGCACCTCACCACGCAAACAGGGGTTGAGAAAACGTACACATTGTATCTTTGTCTCATGGGATAGAGGGAAAAAAAAAGGTAAAGCTAAAAAAATACGCTGTTCAGTCATGGGTGGGGGGTTCCAAGAGAGGCCTCTCTGTGGAGTGAGTGCCACCACACTGTTTAAATTAGGCCATTATTTTCATCATACTGATGAAAAGGCCTTTAAAGTCAAACCTAGAATTCAGGGACTTTTTAAAAGTACCGTCTGACCCTCTCCCTGTTCATCTCGAAAGGGACCACGGGAACACTCAGGCCACCGTGACGGCATCGGCCAGCGCGGGGCCGCCTGGGCGCACGGACAGCCACATCTAAACGGGCGCCTGCGTCTCCCCAACCCGGACACCAGACACACGGAGCCGAGGGCCACAATCGATTGAGAGTCCAACTTCGGCTCAGGTCACAATCTCACGGTTCGTGAGTTCGAGGCCTGCGCTGGGCTCTGAGCTGACAGTGTGGAGCCTGCTTCTGATCCTCTGTCCTCAGCCCTGTGCCTCAGACTGCGCTCCCCCCAAAAAGAAAACATTGAACAAACACCCTGAATCGACAACAGAATGGAACGTCAGGTACTTCTGAGCAGACAATACGGCTGGTAAACCGAACCGAGATTCACGTGAAATTATGAAAGAGAACAGGGTAACGTTTACTGAAAAGCTCATTCGACCCACAGACAGATCCCGGAGAGCGAAATCTTCGTTGGCAAAACAATGTGAATACCATTCGGCTGCGTCTCTAACAGCTGGTTGTTCAAAGTCTGTCACCAGGGTAACGAGAACGTGACAGGTAACTCGACGCAGAACCCATTTGCTCGCGTGTTTGCGACTACGTGAGAACACAGAATCCATTTTGTGACTAAAACTGAGAAAAGGTCAAAACCATAAACAAACAGTAACACTTAAAATCAATGGAGAAAAGCAAAGAGTAACTAAATCTAAACACACGGGAAGGCAGGCTTCTCGAGTCCCGGGCTGCACGCCGGCGCCAGGACGCCCCGAGGAGCCATGTCTACGGGGGACACAAACCACCGACAGAAAAAAAGAAAATCAAGACAAAAAAGTACCGAAGGGAAAGAAACGAGAACATACCAAATCTAGAACAGAGATTGCTGGTAGAGCAGTCTGCTGCAGGCAACAGAGAAGGAAACAAAAAGAAAGATGAGGTGTGAAAAAAGGCAAGTTTAGACCGCACTCCACCCTGGCGTGCCCGCTGCCCCTGCGCGGCGCCCGCGGCTTAGGATGGCCCGGCGGGCACAGCGAGAACAACGCGTGGACTTCGGGCGCCTGGACACGGGAAGAAGTCCACGTGGGATGAAACCCTTGAGTTTGGTGACTACGATGCACAGAAAGGACTTTGAAAAGTAAAACTTCCCTGAACCCTGTTACGTGGAGACTAAGATATTCATCTTAAATATGGTTAATGATGAACACAGAGATACTTTTAACTAAAATTATTATAAGAAACTTTCCGAACATCAGCTCGTACTATGAGGCTTTGACACAGTTACTGTCTGAACCACTTGGAAAACCTGACGGACCTTTAATAAAAACTGGCAGCTAAGGATGGTTACAGAACTACTGCAATGCAGTCACTAACTTTTCACTACAGGACAGAGTTGTGACAATGTCTACTCATGTACCGTAGACCCCAGCTTTGGACTCAGTCTGAACTGTAGTCAACATCACTGTTTCCTCGTGTCCTGGGGACGGGGGCATCGGGCCGGGAGCACGCTCAGCTCCTTTAATGACGCCCTGCTGCTAGCGGCACTGGCCGCGGAGAGGGGCAGGACCCCGCACCGAGCACTCGGCCGACTCCCCACGCGGTGGACACCAGAGCCCTGAGCCCAGGGTCAGCACCGTGCCCAGATTCTCAGGCTGCAAGTCACGCATCACTAAGCAGCTGCACTCTGAAGCAGAGCGGCACTCATGGGCTTTAAGGAGTCTATTACTGGCGACCTGGAAAATACTGATGAAACAACGTCACACTTAACATGTGGGTTTTCATTCAGCTGAATTTTGGGTGAAGCTCCACATTCCTTCTGCTGAGAATATGCCGAGTAACAAGTGTGTGACCTGCTTCAGAAAACAATTTCCAGGACAAACGTGACCGGACGGCTGGCTGAACGGACTCACAGGGGTCACACACTGAACTGCATCATGATGCAGAGAGATGGAAACACCTCACCTAACGGTTCCCTGTTTCGATCTCTGTACAGACAGCATGAAGTAGAAGGGCCAATTAGAAACAAAGTCCAAAGACATGGTCTCGGCTGTCTTTTCCTAGAAAACTGCACTGTGTGACACCCCCTAACGTGACGCGGTCCACAGCGCTGTCCGCAGTTCAGTCCCGGTGAATGCCTCTCCGCCAGCCGTTCTCCTGACGGGGTCCCAGACAGTCTTAAATCTGGCGTTTTAACGATCTGTTGCGTTAAACTAACAAACTTCACTTCTTTTATGTGATACAAAAACAACTAATTATCATATGGAGAAATAAAGTTAAAACCCTAAGTTCTCAGTATCTCTCACTACCACTGAGGCAGATGGTTTAATTTAATAAACACCAGCCGTACAGCCAGTCTGCAGGGTGTCCTGCTGGTACTTGACTCTGAAACCACAACTCTGCGACTCTCAACAGACTCCTTTGTCACCCACTGTCTGTGCTGACAACTGGGACTGGGCTCAGCAGGTGTCAGGTGTCCTGCCCCGTGGGTGAGGGGCGTCCCCGGCCACGGAGGCTTTGGTGGTGCGGCCCGTGGGCGGCACCGCCAGGACCGAGGGTTCGGCCCACAAAGCCTACGATGTTTTTCTGTCTGGCCCTTTAAGAAAAAATCCTGCCAACCCCTGGCTACGAACAGAGTCCTGGTTAATGAACTTGTTTCCTCGACTGAAGTGCTAGCCAGAAGGACAAATGGGAGTTTGCTGAACCGAACTGCAAAGTTCCGTCTGGACTGCAGTTAGCGCTTCCTAGAGAGCGCGCCTCCCAGCCCGGCCCGGCGTACGGACAGGGGCGCGCAGCAGACAGATGGACAGGCTACGGGCCAGCCCC
>PJEM01007104.1:0-73225 GCA_004023845.1 Helogale parvula | reverse complement strand
CCACGATGTGCATCTGCTGCTGCCTCTCCAGCTTCTCCCTGGCGTCCCGCTTCCAGGGGTCGGGCGACAGGCTGTCCCCCGCGGGCAGCTCCTCCCTGCTCACCGTGATGTACTGCAGGTCTCGGCGCTCGATGGTGCGCGGCTGCTGCTGGGGCTGCAGCTCCCGGATGACCGTCTCCTGGGGCCGCGGGGGCGGGCCGGCCTTCTCGGCCTTCGCGTGCGGGCCGGCCCCCGGCGAGAAGGGCGCCGGGTTCAGGGCCTGGCCGCGCATCTGGCCCAGCTTGCGCTCCTGCTCGCGGCGCTTCCGGTCCCGCTCCTCCTCCAGACGGGCCTTCTCTTTCTCATACCAGCGCTGCTGCTCCTCCCGCTTCCTCCGCTCTGCCGTGGAAGAGGGGCCGCCGGGCGGGGGCGGCGGGGGCAGCTCGGCGGGGAGCCCGTCCGCGTCCCCAGCGTAGTGCGCGGGGGGCGGGGGCGGGGGCGGGGGCGGGGGCAGGTCCGTCTGCGCGGCCGCAGAGGCCACTGGCAAGGGCTGCGCGGAGGCCGGCGTCTTCCAGCGCCCGGGGCCGCTCTTGGTCAGCGTGGAGGCGGGGGTGCCCGCCTTGGAGCAGGGGTCCAGGTGCTCCTGGCTGGACGCGCTGGAGCCCACCGAGGGGCTCGGATGGGTCCACACGTCACTGTCAGACTTGTGGTCCAGCACGGCCTCCAGCCGATGCCGCTCCAGTTGGTAAGCTCTGTCCTCCCGAAGCTCTTCCTGGGAGCGGGCGACACGCTGGAGAAGGAGCAGAGAACACGGTCACGTTCAGCCATGTAGGAAAACACCTAGTAAAGACTCCTTAATATTTCATCTTTGGGGAGAAAACATTTTAGGGAAACTGGGGAGTGGAGGACAGAGATGGAGCCTGTCCGGGTCTCGGGCGGTGGAGGGCACAGTACGGGGCCACCATGCGGGCACGTGGGGGTCAGTGGTTTTCCAGTTAACAAAACGAAGGGCTGTCCTCCCTTCTCTGCCTCGCTGTCAGCAGCGGCGCAGCGCACGGAAATGCAGGCGCGTCCCAGAGGGCGCCCGCGCCCCCGCCGCGCCTCCTCACGTGACTGGTCCCAGGGGCGCCCGCGCCCCCGCCGCGCCTCCTCACGTGACTGGTCCCAGGGGCGCCCGCGCCCCCGCCGCGCCTCCTCACGTGACTGGCTTCAAAAGGAGGGAAGCGCTCAGTCTGCCTGAAGAGCAACAGACTTTACTTCTGCCTCGTAAAACTCCAAGTAAAGCAGCCTCAAACCTCCACCGTTGGAGCCGTGGCCCCAGCAGCTGGCGGTCTGGTGGAGCCGGGCACAGGCTGGGACAGGCCAGGCGTCTAGGCCTCTCTGTGCCAGTCTTGGAAAGAGAGGCAGAGAACATGGTGCCAGCAGTCACTGAACACGGACGTGTGTGTGTCAGGGGCAGAAACGAACACACATTTCAAAGGGCCAGACTCAAGTCTGAAAAATGGCATGTCGAAAAGTAGTTTAAATTGAAATGATCCACTAGGATGTCAAACATTTTTTTCCTGTCCTGTTAACGTGTAGAAATTGAAGATGCAAGTCTGTCAAATGAACTGTTTTCCTCTTCTTAAAAAATAAGCCAATAAGGAAAAAGCGAAACGTCACTTGAAAACACAGTAGCCTGGTAGGAAAATGTAACATTCACTGCCAACATTTTGCTACGGCTTTACTGTGGACACAGAACCAGGTTCTTGAGCGCTGGACAGTCTACAGGGCACACAAAGGTAGCTGAGCCTCGAACGAGGCAGGGGACAGGGGCACGGAACCTGGGGCCATCAAAAATCCACGAACAACTTTGGACCCCCCCAAACACGTAGCTACCAACAGCCCGCTGCTGACTGGAAGCCACACCTGGAACACAAGCAGTCGCTCAGCTCCCAAAACTGTCTCCTGACCTGCTGACTGCATTTCTACAACCAATCACAAAGAAGTCATACTGTTAGGAAAACCGTACGGATGAGAAAACACAGAGCTGCGTATGGAGAAAACGCGCATAAAAGCAGATGTGGACAGTTCAGACCCACGTCGTCCACGAGTCCCCCGGACGATTAAATCCCCGCTGAGCAGAACAGCGCCTCTGAAAGCACGGACTCATGCAGCTCGCGCTCAGACCCCACGCCTGCTCCTCCGCAGCGCCGCGGCCCCCGGCTCCCGGCCCCCGGGCCAGGCCTGCGCTCCCCTCGGAGACTTCATTCTAGCTCCCCCTGCGCCCCTGGCAAGTCCTCCTCATTCTCCGTCATTTCGCGATCCAAGCAAGTGACCCTTCCACACCCGGACAGCCTGGTTTCGTGACCTCCTCTTCTACGTGCCAGCTCCCCACGTGTGAGGTAGAAGCAGACAGCAGGTGCACACCACGGACGTGACCGTGGGGGCTGACCCACGATACTCCCCTGAGAACACGAACGTGGGGGCCTCACCGACGGGAGTCCCTTAGGAACGTGCGCATGGAGGCTTGCTAGCTCTTCCCGTTAGAACGTGAAGGTGGCGGCTTAGTGACGCGGTTCCCGTAAGACAGGAGAGCGCACGGGGACTCTCCTGACATACGGGAAGCAGGCTTTCCTTGGTGAGGGAGCAGGGCACCCGACAACCTGGGGGGTCTCCACTCGCGGTCTGCTCCGGCTGCTGGCTGAGCTGGCGGGGGCGGGGGGGCTCCAATGCTCAGAGAGACTGGGCTTCGGTGGGGGACAGGTGGGGGAACAGGGCAGGACAGGCCCGTGGGCCTTAGGCGACGAGGCTTTTTCTTGTTGTCCAAGCTGCCTCCTGTGACGGTGACCCCCTCTTCTGCTCTCCCCCCTCTTCTGGGCTCAGCTCAGTCCCGCCTCGGCCCGTCTCTTCCCGCCACTGCAACTAAAGCACCACATCCGGAATGCACTATCCGGGCCGGTGTTGTGACCCGAGGCCACGCCCATCTTTAAGCCCACATCTGACTCCTCCCAGTCTTTCACGATGCAGAGTTCTCTTCCAAACACAAAAACACACCTGACAACGGCTCAACCAACCGGACCGAGAGTCCCTTCTCCACTAACTTGGGAGAAAACCTGACTCCCCCGTGTTCCTGTCACCCAGAGCCCTTACGTGCGGCCCCGGGCTGCGACAGCCTCCCCGGGCCTGGGCTCCTGCTCAGGGGCCCGCCTCTGTGCCTCCTCCTTTGGTCCGAAACGGTCTTCCTTCTGAGCTGTGACACACCGCGGGGTCCCAGGCGCCCGTGGCTTGGCGGGGACCCACCTCCAGTGGTACCTCCTCCGCGGTCTTTACTTTTCTCTGTCTCACTGCCCAACCTGATCATTAGTTTCACAGGCAGGGACCCTGGTGACGCCTGCATCCCAGCACCTGGGACAGCTTCGGATATAAACAAGGAAAACCACACACCATTCGTGTCTCACTCCCTGAATCCGTGACCCCACCTTACAGACTGGCATTAAGGTGCATTGTTCCCAACACCTTGTTAATCCAACTTCAAGAGAACAAGGAATTCCTCTGTACAGTTAGTGGCCCTTCTGGTCCCCTCTTCCTCCGTTACCCGTGAGCCCACTGTCCTACGGGACACATCGACTGTGTCTCACAAATCATTCTGACTCCACCCTGCCAAAGCGACGCAGCTCGGGGGGCTGCAGAGAGGGTGCCTCCGCTCAGACCTGGATCGAGGCACCGGACTGAAGCCCGTCGGCGTGCGTGTGCGGCTTCTCCTCGTAACTCGGCCACTGGTTCTGAGGGGGCGCCATCCGGTCCTGCGACCTGGAAGCCGGGAACGTGAAGTACTCCCTGGCGTAGGTCTGGGTGGGGATGGGGTAGGCCTCGGGGCGTGGGGGGGGCGTCTGCTCCTGTAACGCGTGAAGAAGGGAGGAAAGTGAGCTTCTGGCCATTTGCACACAGATTAATTTCCAATAGTCTGTTTTAAAATGTAGCTTCGGTGTATTTTTAAAACTGTGTCAAAAATTAAAAGTGTTTGTTCCTATACTGGGAATAACGAGAAACATTGTATTTCCCCTGCCTTGTTAACTTAAAGCTAGTTTCCCAAGTCTATTAAAAATAACAGAGACAGCACTCAGGAGTCACGGACAGCGCTAAGGCGCTGAGCGGCGCCGTGGGGACAATCTAGGAGCTCATCGCAGGGACAGTGGGGCGCTGCTCGCCCAGACCTCAGTGCAGAGGTTCCCGGTGGAGACGGACGTGATCTTAGCGGCGGCTCCAGGGGCGTACGTGCTCTTCCCTCCGGGACTAGGAGGCTGATCTGTTGGAAGAGGCAGGGTAAAGGAATTTTACCATTAGAGAGACAACCCAATGTAACTTCATGGAATGTTCTTTACGGGTAGTGAGCATGCATCAGACATCTTCCGACGGCCAGTGAGGTGTCAGCACAGAAGTAAAAACTGGGGCAAGTGAGAGATTAGGGCTCATCTTACCCACTCCCCCCTCTTGAGTAATCAGAGCCCACGATCACAAAGTGTCATCTACAGACTGGGGACCGGCAGACCCTCTGGCAGCGGGACAGACAGTAACTATTTCACGCTGTGCAAACCTCGTAGGTGTTGTATATCCTTCTGACTCTTCTTGTTAACAACCCTCTAAACGCACGAAAACCATCTGCCGCCCCCTGCTACAGACCCTGCCCGTGCACTCCCCCAGAGCACCAGTGCAATCCAGGGATTGCTAACTGTTTATTTCCCGGCGGAAGAACGCTGCCTTGGACACCGCGCAGGGAAACCCCTCGCGGCCGCACAGGCAGGCAGCGCCGTCTTGCTAACTCGGGAAGCACAGCGCGTGCCCCTCGCCTCTGGCCGGGGCCGTGCCCGCCGGCTGGAAAGGGCTGGCTCAAAGGCCGGGGAGGGCAGGGCCCCGCAATTGTCTTACTTGCCACGTTGGGGCTCGAGCGGTGGTCGGCCCGGTTCTTCATCAGCCTGTCATCGCCGGGGAGCCTCTGGGGCTCGCTGTACTCCGCCCAGGGCAGCGGCGGGCTCTCGGGCGAGCCGTTCTGGGCGGAGCTGTTATAGAGCTCGAAACCTTCGCTCTTGGGTCGGGGCTTGCCGGAGCCACGGCGGTCTGAAACTGAAATCACAGTGCGCTCGGGTCTCTTCAGCTGTTCCAGATTTGTTTTAAATATCCTAGTCTTCAAAGAAAGATAAATCTACAAATATTTAAAATTTCAAAAGACCTTATTCTTAGATGAAGAAATAAGGTAGCTTTCAGTCTAGGAGTTAAATCTTTCTAGAAAATCTTAAAAGCAACATTTAACTGGCACTGATGGGAAAGGGTGCTCTTTCGAAGCTTATTTTCTCATAAAATCCTCCAAACAAACTCCCCTCACTTTCTAAAACAGACACTAACTCTGTGTGGCTCCTGTCTCCCTGCGTGGCGGCCCCGGTGTGCTCTCTGCTCCAACAGCCTCCCTCTGAGCCGTAACTCACTGTCAGGCTTGCCTCCTGGAAGTGCCCGTAAGCTGTGACATCAGGCCAGCAGCCCGGTGTCATGCTAGCACCAAGGCAGAGAATGCTCTGCTACGGCACACGGTCTGTAAGGTCGGGTTGGTCTGTTTCAGTGAGCACTGCGTCCAGGTCGCAAACGCTGTCTTGCTGATGCGGTGTCACCAGCAAGTCGACCCGAGGCAGGCCGCGGCTCCCGTGATTCACGGTCACGGCCGGACCTGGCAGCTGCTAGCGCGGGCGGCGCGAGGTACACAGGGATTTAGAGGAGAAGGTGAGTCTCGGGGCGCCCGGAGCGCTCACCTCTCTGCATCATCGGGGACGGCTGGTTGAGCAGGGTGGCGAGGCCGTGGTAAATGGCTCCTTGCTTGGCTACTTCTAGTGTCACCACGGAGCTCGTCCTTGTCATGAGTTCCGCTGCCCTAGGAAGAGAGGGTCGCACGCGTAAGGGAACGAGCGCGGTGCCCGCTCCTCACAACGGCCGCCTGGGACCAGGGCCGCCGACGGCGTGCGGCGCGGCCTTGCCCGCCGTGCTGAGCCGCCGTCCGGAGCTCCGCGCAGGCTCCCCGCCGCTCACTGCCGTCCTCCGGAGCTGGAGGACGGCCACGCCGGGAGCGGTAAGAGGGCTCCCAGGGGTCCCCAGGACATGCTCACAGGATGCCTTTTTAAACTTCAAAGAAACTGCTCCAGACCAAGATACATGCTCATAATCTGCTAACAAATGACATGTCACATACACTAAGTTTTACATTTAAAAAGGTGAAGATTAAGGGCAGAGGTTTTTAGCATTTTTTTTGTCTTCTAAATCTAACTTTACTGTGAAAGGGCCTCAAAACGCGAGTCTTAAACAAATACAGAAACATTACCTTTCTTGAGAGAGTCCTACCAGACTCCTTCCGTCCACACTGAGGAGCTGGTCGCCCGCAGCTAGGCGTCCGTCCTGTGCGCATCCACGACGCACGTGTGTTAGGCGGTGGGGACAGCAAAGGGCAAGAGAGGAAGAGGAAAGTGAGTGGTGGGTACGCTCACGGTTGTTTGTTCAGCAAACAGCACACTCAGCGTTTTGTAACCAAAGTGTCGCTGAAGCACACAAGGTCACTTGTTAAACATGACGCGCGGTGAGAGATCATACTGACCACGTCTGCGGCGCCTCCTTTTACAACAGACTTGACGTAGATTCCAAGTTTGTCTTGACCAGCACCCTAGGCACAAACGAGGTAAAAAACACAGCACTGAAAACATACAGTAAAGTAAAAATACAACAACAGTAAAACAATTATGGGTGCCCCGAGAGTGGGGACAGAGGTCCCGGTTCTTGCTTCTACAGGCGCGTCGGCGCTAATAAAACTCATACTCTCCGGACTAAATATAAAGTAACTGACAGGAAACCTATCTGTTTTATGTTTCTAAATCAAGGAAAAGTGCTCCTGCAGAGCGGGTTAGCACGAAACCAGCTGATGAGAACGTGAAGCCCTGCGCTCCCGACGGAGACCCAGCCACGCGCCGAGCAGCCCTGCGTCTCGCGACATGCGCGGTTAGCCACTTACACACAGAAGCAAGTACTTACAGTGCTGTCACGGCCCTATTATACCCCCTTAGTTTCCCCAAACCTACAGTTTAAAATCCAAACAAGAGAACACTTCTTGCGGCAAGCAGAAGGGGTCTTAGGCAGGAAGAGAGGACTGTGTGGAAAATCCTCGGGACGAGCCAGTTGAAGGATCACACACCATCATCCTAGATGAATGCTGCAGCCAGGAGCCCCGGTCCACCCAGAGGGCTGCGGCCTTGCTTTGTGTTACAGCACAGGGTGGCGGGGGGCGGGGGCTGCTGGGAAACACGGCCCCTGTACAGAACCGCCAGCGTTCTACAGGGGCAGTGACACCGTGACATGAAAATCAAATATGAACAATTTGCTGGAAGTGATCACGTGCATCAACTCTCACTTGGATATTCCTGCCAACGTCCTACAATCACCCGAGTACCTATTTCTTAGGTCACAGGAACCGTGACAGTTACGAAGTATCGTGTCATAAAAGCAAAACTATAAAAGGTATCACACAAAACTGTTAAGACAGCAATTTCAGTACATGACTTAACTGGACAAATGTACAACACCGGAAGTAGGTACTTTCCACTTGGAAGCCCCTCCCAGGTCCCCCGCGCCCTCCCATCAGGGGACTCCTGCACATAGCAGCCCTGGTTCTGTGAGCCTAAAGACTCCTGTTTCTTGGCTTAGTTTGAAAACGGTATAAAATGTCTCAATTGAACAAAACAACTCCTTGGGAAACCTGCAGACTGGCCCCTGGTTCCACCCTCTGGGAGCTGAGCCGGCGAGAGCCGTGGTCGCGCTGCAAACCCGGGGCGTCTCCGGCGACCCCCACCCCCTGGCCTCGGTGTCCCGTGCTCATCTCCCCAACTGCCCTGGACGCCTGCCTGCCCCTCAGGGGCCAGCCAGCGCCTTCAATACAACAGGAAGACCAAGTGCCTGACCTTGCCTGGCCCTTCTGCGCCACACACACACACACACACCCATACACCACACATACACACACCCCACACACCCAACTCCACACACACACACACTCCACACACCACTGAGGTGGCTGGCAAAGCCTGTACTTTTCTGGAAAGCTGGGATTTCACAATAAAGGAAACACACAGCAAGCACTCGATAAATGGCAACTTTCTGAATTTTAACAGGTCACTTAGCAAAAGAGCTTCAGTCAGGCCAGAACTGGGTTTCCGTGAGCTCGGGGAGCTGACGCGCACCGTGAGAAATGACTTCGGAGACAGCCCCGACCTGCTCACACGCACCCTGGCCTCCCAGAGCTGGTGTCCTCGGGTAGTTTTCTCTGCAGCTGCCGAGCACTGACGTGGACTGGGGGGCTGCGCGGCCCCCTTCCCGCCCCCCCCGCAAACGGTGCGCGGCACCGTCCTGGACAGCACCTGAGGCCGGACTGCTTGTGAAAACGGGTTCCCAAGCCCCGCTCCGCCCCCCTCTGTGCTCCGGCCGACAGGCGGCCGGGACAGGCACACCGCCTGTGGGGATGGGGAGCGTCCTCGTGACTCGGAGAGTGACAACGGTCCTTCAGAGACTCACGACTATCACTTCACAGCCTCCCGGCTGAGACCAAGTGCAGATACTCAGTGATGACGGTCTTCAAAAAGAAAACCATTTAGCAATAATGCTAATAACAGAGTATTTTTACTAATGGTGATATGAACAATAAAGTACCAGGCACACACATTTTAAAGAATAAATCAAGACCTCCTCCCCCGTTTCTGGCATGCTTCCTAAGCATCACGTACTCGAAGCGGCGGAAGAGAACTTTCTACGGCCACTGGACAGAGTCAGAGAAAACGAGGACACTGCCGGCTGCTCCCCCTCGGCCACGGGCCCGCTCGCACGCCCGGAACGTTCTCGGTCGGGGTGAGTCCCCGCTCCACAGTCACCGTGACCCGTGTCACTGCAGGCTCTCCACCTCCTGGCTCGCGCCGCGGGGGCCGCGGGGCTGGGCCACGGCCACGGCGCGCCCGGAACTAGTCAGACCTGCCCTGCCCTGGCGGACCCGTGGGAACCGCAGGCGGGGCGCCCGCCTCCTCCCACAGCCGCTCCCCGCCCACGTGCGGCCGGCTCTCACAGAGTCGCACTGGAAATCCCCCAGCAGGACCCGCCACGCCAGACAGTCCCGGCCAGCCCGCCCGTGATCGACCGCTGCAGGAGCCCCTGCTGGAAGCGCGCCCGTCGGGCTCCTGACCCGAGGCCGGCTGACAAGCGCTGCAGTGTCTGGACCCCGGTCTGCGTCCTCGCCCGGCAGCACCCTGTGCCTGATCCACATCATAACCCCCCGCCCCGCCCCATCCTGTTTCCGCGGTCCTGCCTTTGTTTATACTCGCCGCCGCACACTACACCTGATGCATCCTGCCTGCCTACTCGCCGCCGATCCTGGGCTCACCTGCCCCCACTCGCCACCCGCCCACCTTCCCCATGACGGGCGAGACACAGGGCTTCCCTCCCTGACACTCTGGGAGCGGCTGCTGCATCCTGTGCTCCAGGCCTCTTCCCCGGCCACTGCCTGATGCACCCCCCAGCGTGCTCACTCCTCACTCCCAAAACCCACTGGGACGAAGGTCAGCATCTTGTTGAGGGGCGTGCTGGTAGGTGAGGAAGCAGCTGGTGACAGCACACTGCTGACACTGCAGGATTAAAGTTAGGGACCCTCAGCGTCTCTGACTATGGCACCACATGTGCGATTTCCGGAAGAAGCACTTGAATCCGTAGCTATCAGGTAATGGATGATGAGAGAGGCATAGCATTAAAGAAGTGGCATTATTTTCTTACATGATGAGAATTTAAATTCTAAGCTGTAATCACATCTTTTAATTCCCAGCTCAATTTGTCAGTGTATCTGCTAGTCAGAAAAGGTGTTCATCTGACGAATGACGATGCCTCGAAGAGACCGCGATCCAGAAAGCTCGCAGGCTTTGGAAAGGCCTGTTTAAGGCTGGCCATAAAAGTGGACTTTAGGGGCGCCGGGGTGGCTCAGTCGGTTAAGCGTCCGGCTTCGGCTCAGGCCCTGATCTCATGGTTCATGGGTTCGAGCCCCGTCAGGCTCTGTGCTGACAGCTCAGAGCCTGGAGCTGCTTCAGATTCTGTGTCTCCCTCTCTCTGACCTTCCCCTGCTCGCGCTGCCTCTCTCTGTCTCTCAAAAATAAGAAACATTAAAAAAAAATTTTTTTAAGTGGACTGTAATTAAGTCAACGTTAAAAACCATACTCTTGGGGGAAGGTGATACACAAGGATCTGGATCTGAATATTCTAAACAAGTATCCACACTTTGGCTGGCATTTGAGTCTTCCTACTAATGTGGTCTCGAGAGGTGTCCTCTCTGGCACTCGCCGCCCTGCCCACACCCCGCAAGCCGCTGCCGTGTTCACTCTCTTCCATGGCCTGTTCCACGCGCGCTCTTCCGCGGACCCACTGCCTTCCCTGCTTCGACCCTGGCCCCTCCCACCTCTGCCTGTTGGACTCCGACCTAGTACTTCGCGGGCAGCCCGCAGGTACAAACTGGCCATAAACAACTGAGAGTCACATACTGCTACAGGGAGAAATGACCAGTTCCACTAGTCGTTATTTTAGGGAAAAAAATTACAGACGAATACCCAGAAATGAAACAACAGGAAGAGTTTCGAGCCATACACACACAGTGTGTGTGTTTATATAAAACCAAGATGGGTAGTTATGTTCAACCCCAACACTGTCTGGCCCCCCTAAGGGGCCCAGCTTCTCCATCAGGCCACGGCAGCCCTGGCCTGGAACGTCCACCTTGACAGGCTTGACACGGGGGTCAGTGGGGGCTGCCTCACACTGCCCGAGCCACTCACACTGGGGACAGGTCTGCTCTGGGGAGGCACCAAGGCCGACTGGCCCCGTGTTGGGCTGCAGTAACTCCTTACCCGCACGGAGCTCTCTCTACCTGCATGGAGCTCTCTCACCACCTGCCCACCTCATGTGCATAAAAATAAGAACGTTACAGACTATGATAAAAGTTGTATAAAACCACACTCGCTTCAGAAGCGCCACACCACGTGACTTCTGTCCTATTTCTGCACAGTCACATGCACACTGACCTGGCCCAAGAAGACTGAACTTTCAGGCGGGTCCCCGCATTGGGGTCCAGAGGTTTTGCTGCTATGTACCGACGTGACACATCTGTCCTAACAGAATGCACACGTGAGTCAAAGCCAATCACAGGAAGGCAAAGAAACGACTTTGCCAATGTTGGCAGAATGCGATTAAACACTAAAAAACGTGCTGTCCGACAGGGCCGCCACAGGCCACCTGTGGCGGTACCGAGCACGTGAAATGTGGCTGAGCAAGTGTGTGTGGCGTAGAAAACATACCCAGACACAAAAGCTTGGTAGGGGGAAAATCTAAGACATCACACTAATGACTTGTATTCACTACATGTTGGAACCCCAACATTTTGGATGTGTCGTAGAAAACAAAACACATGACTAAAGTTAATTCCTCAGTTTTCAGTGTAGCTAACAGACCACTTAATTTCATCTGCGTGGCTTACATTCTATTGGACAGCACTCCTCTACAACTATGGATTTTCATGGTATATACATTATCAGTGACCACAGGTACGAGCAATAAATTTATAGTTATGCAGGTAACTGGGTAAAAATGAGAGTTTTACCACAACAGAAAATCTTTTATACATGACATTAGACACCCTGATTTCCAACCATGGCCAGAGTGAGCATTAAAACGTAAAAGGCCAGGGGTTCCTCGGCGGCTCATCTGGTCAAGCGTCCGACCTCAGCAGGTCACGACCTCACAGTTGGTGGGCTCGAGGGCTGCATCGGGCTCTGTGCTCTCCCTCACTCTTCCTCTCTCTCTGGCCCTCTCCTGTTAGCACGCGCTTACTCACTCTCTCTCTCTCTAAATAAACAAACTTTCGAAAACGTAAACACTAATTTTCAGAATTACTTGTTTAAAGCTACCTAAACTGGTGTTTGAAGCTATTACTTATTTTTAGTCTTTTATTTGTAAACCTAAAAGATTAAGCAAAATCATTCAGAATTACTCATTCCCCATTTAACAAACCAAATTCCTTCCTAGAAAGGGTCTTCTGGAGGCGCCTGGGGGGCTCTGTAGGTTAAGCATCTGACTTTGGCTCAGGTCACGATCTCACGGTTTGTGGGTTCGAGCCCCACATCGGGCTCTGTGCTGAAGCTCAGAGCCGGGAGCTGCTCCGGATTCCATGTCTCCCTCTGTCTCTGCCCCTCCCCGCTCACACTCTGTCTCCCTTTCTCTCTGAAACATAAGCAAACATTAAAAAATAGTTTTTTCAAAAAGATCTTCAGGAATTACGAATCTCACGATACAACTGTGGCACTGATGGAAGTGCTGAGAAGCCAATGTGCCGCCAGCAGGAGCGCACCTGCCCCGAGGGCGGCAGAGGGGCCCTCGGGGGCCACAGAGAGGGGGCGGGAGCGGGCTCAGTCCCCCGAGAGGCTGCTTAGAGGAGCGCTCACCCCCCAGAGGCTCTGACCCCTGTGATCTTCAAGCGCACCCTGACCCCGGTCCTCTTTCTCGGAGAATGGGAAGAAGGGGCTGGAGAGGGAGAGGAGGGCAGAAGCGACGCAGAAGCGCACTGGGACTCGCTGGTGGAAAGGGGCAGAAGAGGAACGGCGGGAAGTCAGCAAAAAAGGCTCCCAAACAGAACGAGGGAGGGGGGAACGGCGGCCCCTGGGATGGGACGGGACGGGGCAGGACGGGGCGCGTGCCCACGGGCCAACTGCTTACGCGTCGAAGAAGAGGCTTCGGGGAAGAGGCTGGTGTGGGTCCGGTCGGCGAGAGCACCTTCGGGCAGGCCCGGGGCGCAGACCTCTCGCAGGCAGACACTCGGCTGGGACGAGCCCAGGCCCCAGACGCTCAGTGGCGACCGGAGTGCGTGGGGGGTAGGGATGACTAACAGCAGGAAAACCTCATCCCCACACAATCAAAAAAGAAAAAAAAAGGCTGCAGGGAGGAAGGAAGACAAGCCAGCTCGGAGTCAAGCCTATTGTTCCCAGGGCTGGAGACTCAGTCTGGGTGTTTTTCTGAAGGTTCCAGAACAATAGCAGGCCGGGAGGACCCTGAGAGCCCCGCAGGACTGAAAACTCATCAGGACGTTCCGTCCTACGCTCTGCCCTCATGCTCCTTTCTCGGTGTCTGAAGCCGCTCTTTTCTCATCAGCCACGAAGGAGTTCTGATTCATAAAATATTAAAATTCAGATTAGAGTTTTAAAAACACGGTATAGCTCTCTCTTCTTGGAATTACCTTAGTTCTGAAATAATCAGTTTTAAGACCCGTGCCTGATGCACGCTGTACCCTCAGCACCCTGGAAGAACGTGCTGGGTGCCCGCTGCTCCGGGACAGATCTGGTGCCATGAACTTGGCCTCTGTCACACCGGGCTCCAGACGCAGTGCCTATGGTGCCCTCTGCACAGAAAGCAAACGAAACCCAGCATGCCTGCCCTTTCCCTCTGTGTAAAATGAAGGGAATGAACAAAACAGGAGATTCCCAGGTGGGCCCCTCAAGATGAGCAGCAGGAGGTCCGTGGATCCCTAGAAATCACAGGCAAAACGTGGTGTGTGCTTGGACGGCACGGAGCAAAGGCGCCGGGGTCCGGCAGGGAAAGCAGTGAGCCCGCAGACAAGCGCTTTGCGCCCGGACATGCAGGGGGGCGTCCGGACTCCCACGCCCTGGCTGGGAGCAAGCGGGCGAGGCGGGCCCCCCGAGCCTTCCTCACACGGGGCTCTGCACCCGTGGGCCGTGCCCCGACCCTGCTCGCCCTGTGGGCCCCCCGGGGAAGCGGTTCTGCTGTGGAGGACTGACGTGTCATGCTCTATTATGTTGCGTTAGTGCTGAAACAGAACCCGGCAATTCTGTCAACCCAAGATACGAGCCCTTAGACCACTCCTTTATAAAATAGGTAAAAATGTATTCTTTTAACTAATTTTCTATTTTGCTTTGAGAACAAAAATATAAAATATTACTTCCAAATTCATGAACAGCAGCCACGCAGGGCACTGGTCATTTCATAGAACTTAATGGAAAATTATTTCTGGAATTTCCATGGAAGAAAATGCGGCCACAGTGCATACTTTGAGACTGATTTTAACAAGGAACCAAGAATTTCCTGACCTCATTTCTCTGACCCCGTCTTTCTCACATGGTCGCGTTAAGGCCACTGAAGGGCACCGGCACGGAGGGCTCGGACCCTTCGAGGGACGAGAGTGCCACTCGTGTCAGACACTCGCTCCTTGCACGGCGAGAAGGGTCAGCAGCAACCGTGCTCCTCACCGCCTCCTCCTGAAGGCGCAGGAGTGCCGTCTGCGTGTTCAGTTTTAAGTCAGTTACGTAAGATTTTAAAACTTGAAATGTGTGTGTGGTCAAAAAGCATACATTAGAATACTTCAAAAACACTCTCCGATTAATCATTTTCAAATAAAATAAAGCATCCTATGCACCTCGAAAATTGTCACTCTTACGTCCGTTCCCAGCGAGCGTGGGTTTCGGAGAAGCCCACGGTAACCACCACCTAATGGGCCAAAGGCTGTTACATGGCGGCTCCTCCTGTAACGTCCTCCGCAAATCACACAGCAGTTCCCACTAGTTCCAGCTCTGTTCACCGTATCACAACCAGCAGGATTAAATTCGTGGGTTTTCCCCTGTACAGAAAGCATGCAGGAACCTTGTATCTCTGTGAACCTCAAGAACGCGCAACATCACATACAGAGCAACAGCCTCCGTGTAATTACAAGCTACGTTCACTGGTTGCGTCATGGGCACGTTAATTACCGGCAGGCTTGAACAAGTTCCCGTGGGAGAAAGCACGTTCTCGGAGGCATCCCAGGGGAGACCTGGCACCAGAACACCCACCTCCGCGGCGGCACCCGGAGAAACTCACCACCGATCCTGTCCTTCCGACAACAGAGAACCACATTCTCATCTAGGGCTGCGGCGACTTCTCCAACAGAACTGTCTGTTCTGCTCCGTTTTCAACAGCAACTGACCCCACTGCTCCGTCAAGACCCGGACCAACCACCCCAGCTACTCCGTCAAGATGCGGACAGCACACTTCTGAGCCGGACGCTAGGACACTGTATGGCATTTACCAGCACGGGCTGGAACCAATGCCACATTCAGACTCTTACGTAACCACTCAGCTCTGATTTTCGTTCACTTTGTACTTTATTAAACTTTAAAAAAAGCTAGAAAAATAAAGAGGGAATTGTTTGTATTTTAAAAACTCCAAATTAAACAGGAAGCATTGTGCTGTCCCCTACATGAGTAAGAAGGAGCCCGCTAGACTTCCCCAAAGCAACGTTCTGAAAAACTGAACGGCACACACACAGCGTCCAAATCATCTGGATCTCATAAAACTGAGCTGCAGTGTGGCAGGCGCGTCAGGGAGCTGAACATCAAAACGTCGCCCAGGCTCACAGCAGCGAGCCACACGCTAATTAGGGGAAAAATCAAAAAAAAGACTCGGCCAGATACAAAGACCACAACAGCTGACAGAAAAACAAAATACGCGGACGCAAGAAAGAATCACCAGGGGCAGAACTAACCAGTGAGGCCCGCAGGCTCTCGTGTGCGGAACACGCAGAGAGAACGGAATGACACGTGACAGCGCGGCGTCAGATCCTTTCCGTGGCTCCGCTCGCTCCATGCTGGCCTGCCTTGCACTTAAAGTACATCCCCGAAATCTCAAAAACAAATCTGCTGTAATCTACGCAGACCTGGGCTACATGTAAACTAAACGACTAGTGATTTCTGTGGCCGAGCCTTCTGTTCCAAGCACCAGAGAGGTGACAAAGTGGGAGCAGGCAGCCGCTGTGCCCGGGATCGGCGAGGCGCCGTCTCCCGCCACGACCAGGCTTCGAGGTCATACTCCCGCCTCGTACAGCGGCTGCCAGCCAGTCGGCAGACCACGCTCCCGGGGCTCCGTCCTCGAGAGCATCTGCGAGCTGCCGTCCACACCGCTCTCTGGCTCCGCGTCCCCCGCGCCTACATGCACCCGCGCGCCACGCAGTACGCTCCCTCGTCTAGCCGAACAGGCATCCCCGACCTCTAACCCGATGTGTTCAGAGCTGAACACCTGACGCTCTCGCTGCCGCGCCCCCTGCCCCCCGCCCTGCCTTCAGGAAGTGCCGCTGCCACCTGCTCAATGGTCGGGGACGACCATGGGGCATCCGGGGCGACTTTCGCCCGCTAGGACAGCCGTCACTCAGCAAGTATGAGCACCCGTGACGTGGGAGAAACTACCAGCCCTTTAGCAGTGACCAAGACCAAGTGCCTGACCCCAAAGCGGCTAGTGAAGGTCCCACTGCTCCGCAGCACATGCCTCGGGCTGGCCGGCCGCCCGTCTCCACCCGCACCCCCTCCCTCTCTGGAACACGAGGCGCAGACTCCCGGCTCTGGACACCTCGCCCCTTCGGCTGCACAGCTGAGCCCCTCAAACCCGTGCTCGCACAGGGCTGCACTCTCCGTTCACCTCCACCTTTATTCGAACCCCTTCAATGGCGACTTCTTTTCCCTGTAACAAGACCCACAACTCCGTCAGGACCTCAGGGGCTCTGCTAAGGGTCAGCGGGACAGAGCCACACTCCCCCACCGACCACCACCCCGCGGCTGCTCTCCCGCCCAGGCTGGAGCCTGCGCGCTGTGGCACAGGCCGCATGGCCCACGCAGCAGAGAACACTTACCACCCGGTCCCCAGGCCCCCGCAGGGGGATGACTCCGCTCTCTGAGAAGCGGCCTCACCTCACCCCTCCCGTGCCCCCCGCGCTGTGCTCTGGGCACACACACGGCCTCCGCACATGGCCGGCCACCCGGCCAGCACCCGCTCACCCTCAAAGTGGCAGCTCAACAGGCACTTCCTCAGGGAGGCCGTCCTTGATGTCCACTCTCCACTGGTCTGTCGACAGCCTACTAGTAAGCAGCCTGGGACCAATACTGCCCTCTGATGGCATCCGCTCATTCACATCGCTCTGCCTCATCCCTCACGTGATCAAAGGTATGGACGGATACAGGCTCGGCGGGAGAAGAAAACACGAGAGCTAGGTGCCTGCTTCACTTTACTAAATCTATTTTATAAGCTGATGGGTTAACCACCTTAGCATTAAATCTGGAATCCCTTCAAGAAACGCATTTTTTTTTCCAGTTCTAAATTTATACTTTCACTGTGGAAACTATTTAAAAAGACCAGAAACAAGAAAGAGTGTTGGAATGCTTGGAATGTTGGAGGGGAGGCCACCTTCCCATTTAGGAAAGGGCCCCCCCCCACCCCCGGGGCCTGGCAGCTCCTCTTGGGCTCTGGGCTCTCTGCTTTCTGGCCCCACTCCCAGGGGCCACAGGTTGCGGCAGGAGCGACACAGGAAGGGGAGGGAGGGGAGCGCGCTTATTTCAGACACCAGGGGGTCAGCGGCTCTGCTGAGGACACGCACGCCTTGCTGGCTGTGGGGGGTAAAAGGCTGACCTTGGATGTCTAGCTAACTTCTGCATTCTTCCTATCTCCCAAGAAGTCCCATATCCCAGTTAAAAATACTAACATGGGTATTTTCCAGTTTCTTCTATAAATTTCTGTTTTTAAAATGTCTTAGTATAGAAAATACCAACAACAGAAGCCTAGAGATGTAAAGATGAAAAAGAGAAACTTATACTCTATTTTCACCTAACAGGCCCTCAACAGTCCCTCCTGGGATCAGTATCACCCTAACAGTTAGCAACCTCTTCCCTGTTCAGTTTATTTTAATATCCATGAAAGTAACAAGAGGCCTCATCTTAAGATCACGGTTTACCCCGAAGCTAAACCCTGCATATTCCCAAACTACTCGAGGCTAACGGGACTCAGTCACTGGTTCCTCACCACAAACACTTCTGTAACAGCCAGGATTCCAGAGTCGTTTCCATTTTTACGACAAGAGTACTCTGTGCTGACTACGTGGAGAGAACAGCGTTTTCCGCTGCTCCCTCGCGTGAACACAAAGGCACACAGGACGCACAGGTGCTCAGAAGAGGCGACCAAGGGCAGGGAGCCGCCCAGAGGACACGAGTGCGGTGGCAGGCATGGGTCCAGCTCCGTGCGGAGACCTCACCCGTGCTTGGCCGCCTCGGGCCGGTTTCACTCCTTCCCTGCCCTGGCCTACGTGAAGGACTCCTGGCACGGAGAGGGCCGTCCCCACTGCCGGCCAGCGGACCCTCTCCCGTCCCCCCACCCACAGGCACAGGTAAGCAACGAAAGGCGGGACTGTGACTTCGGTCTGTCCCCCCGTCCTAACTGCCGGAACGGGGGCTGGGGGCCAGCCAGGGAGAGGGTGGGCGCCCGAGGAGGGCTCCCTGTGCGGACGATGCCCGTCCCTTCCCCCGGCAGAGTGGGCAGAGTGCCAGAGAGGATCGCAGACGCTTCCGTGGGAGCAGACAGGCAGTTCTGTCCTGACAGAGGCCCTAATTTTTTCAGCTGGAAAAGATGGAGACACTGATATGTAGTAGCCCCTCTCCCCCCACGGATTAGTATTTCAAATCCCGAGTAAGAAGAGTATTTGAAAGAGGATTAACACACACACACACACACACACACACACACGCACACACACACGCATATATAAAAGTTGAAACTTCCTGTATACCTGATTGTTGCAAGGTAATTTTTTATCCTAACATTTCCCCCTAAACACAGCGTCTGACTCGGCTGGTGGGAAAGAGGAAACGGTCTGCATCTGATACCTTCCCACTCACATCTCAACGTTCTGAGCTGTGGGTCTATTAGATGAGAACAGTCCAGAACGTGGCCCACAAGCACGACCGTCGTCAGGGGCAAGGCACTCTGGACGGAGAGCTGGGCCGAGAGCCCGGGGCCCATCTCGGGTGACCCAGGCAAGCCGGTGCATCAGAGGTGGACTTCGGTGCCCCACGCGGGACCTTCCACGTGCACGCAGCGGGGGCTCGCCTTGTGCTGACCCCCAGTCAGCGGCCCCGAGGCTCCAGGCTCCCCTGTGTGTCCTTACAGCACAGCCCTCCACGACATGGCATCCCGGGACGTCGGCTCCCCCGTGTCCCTCTCATGCTCCGTGCAAAGCCCTCACTCCATCAAGCCTCCCCGACTCCCCAGAGCAGCAGGGGCGCACCCCACCCTCGCTGGCAGGGCAGGGCGGGGCTCCAGGGACCCAGCCGCTGCCCCCAGGCCCTTTGCAGTGCTCACTCTCCGGTGGGAGCGCACCTCCTTCCCGATGTGTCCCTCGAGAGCCAGCTGCGGCCCAGGGCGAGGACGGCCCCACCCTCCTCAGAAGGGGGCACCTGGACGTGGGAGCCAGGAGTCTCCCGTGTGTCTCACGCCCTGCTCTGAACGTGTGCGAGACCCAGAAACCGTCCTCCTCCCACCCGGGGGGGCTTGCCTGTCGTGGCGCGTCACGTTGTCCCTCAGCCTGCTCCTCAGGAGTGCCGGCTGCCCCACGTCGAGGCCAGACGCCCTGCAGCTCCGCGTCACGTAGGAGCAGGGGGCCAGCCCTCGGTTAAAGGCACCCAGCGCTGCGGACAGGACCGAGCACGCACTCGCCCCCGCGCCCCGCCGCGGCCAACAGCTGATTCAAGGTCTCAGGAATGCGGTGTGCCCACTAGCACGCTGCCAACTCCATCCTACCTTTGCTGCAACGATGCTGAGGCCCATTCCATTTTGCTTTTTGAGAGTCACTGTGATTATTTCGGGTTCCTTCCGCAGAGGCTGAGCCTGGAGAATGAAAACAAAGGTTTGTCTGAAGGCTGAAATGAAGCGTTTGCAGGCTCGCCAACTCCTGAGCCACACAGGGGCCCTGCGCGCTGGGCACCTGGGACGGAGGAGGGGGGAGGGCGGGCAGGAAGAACAGTCAGGCACTACCGACACTCCGCAGGCGGGCGGCCGGTAAAGGAAGTGTCAACACTCACGTCGGTACGTGCTGCTTACACGTTATTTAAAGAGCTTAACTTCTACAACAAAACTAAACTTCCATGGCTGTCAGATTAGAAAAATGCAGTTATAGCCTTACTTTATTACCTTGCAAAATAAATCACTAGTTTTACACCACATACGGGGAGACAAGCAAACAAGAGGTGTAACAGTGCATCCCCGTCTCTCAGGAAGATGCAGCTGTCACTTTATCTTAGTGGCCACCTGATAGCCACAGGACGCCGCCGCGGTGCCCAGAGCACCGTGTCACTCCATGAACCCTCCTTGTTGGGTACCAGACCCGAAGGAGCTACGTCATGGCTCAGCGAGACACGCCAGTTCTCCTTCCCATAATTGAAGGAGAAAAGGAAGTCACCCACTGCAGGGACGTGCCATGCACATGTCGCCCCTCACCCAGAGGAGAAACAGAGCCTAAGAAGAAAATTACCAGTGCAGACACATAAGGGATAATCTAATTAATTAAATACATTAAGTACAAAGGCACCCAGCCAACCAGTGGTAATCACATATATGGCTTGCTAATTCAGACCAGGGTCAGAGAATGCTTTAAGGAAAACAAGTAAGAATGGGTGAGGTTACTATTTTTTTTTTTTTTTTTTTAGCTTAAGACCAGGGACCTCCTGAGGGCTCTCTGAAGCCACGAGGAGGGTGGAAAATCCCTGGTCTCATCCACAAAGGGACTTCTCTTCTGGAAACTGTGGGAGCCAGGAACTGCTGTCACTTGGATCTGACTGCGCAGCGTCAGCAGTCACAGGCCAACTGTCCACTGCGGCAGGTGATGGGGACACGTGCTCGCCTCTGAAGTGGCTGCTGAGCCACAGTGACACGTTGCTTTGAATTCAATGCATCAGAGACACGAGACACTCTTTATTTCAGGTAAGTGTTACCACCTTGTGCGAATCTACGTTTTTTTAGGAACTGGATATACAACAGGCTGATTCACAGCCGAGACAGCCTGCAGGAGGCTCAGGGCCGTGCTCACACACCAGAGTGCGTGACCCAGTTCGGGCACACGGGCCTGCTCCATGCCTTCCGGGCGGGGACAGGCAAGCAGGTGCATCAACGGCCGTGGCTCATCACAGGTCATGCCCGCACCCCCTACCCACAGGAATCGTGAAAGTATGGTCACGTTTGTTTGTTCCTCTGAACCTTGAAGCGGCTTAAAAGATGAAACTGTTAATGACAAAAATATTTAAGCGAGGAAAGTTGAAGGAGGAAAAATGCCATTTGTTTCTATTTTTTCTGAACTCGGATGTGACTTGCAGACCGGTCAGCACCGGTGCGAGGCAGGCGCAGGCCGCCGCCACGGTCTCAGGCCTGGAGACCCGTCTTCCCTGCTCAGAAGCCCGTGCAGGGAGCAGAGCAGAGGCTCCTGGAAGATGCACGGAGCCAAACACCCGGGCCGACTGCTCTTTCTCAGGAAGTGACTGGATACATACTTAACACAAGGGAGGCCCAGCTATAAGGAGAGAATATTTTCACCAAAGAAAAACATTTTCTAATAAAACTCATGAAAGTTATCATAATAATATGTTTTTAAAACACGTATTAACATGAAGGCTGGTACAGCAGTGAGTAAAAATATTCTTCGTTTTAAAAAGTACCATTTGTTTATGGACAAAACTATACAAAGCACAGAAAAAATATATAAACCATAGTTTCAGATTTTTAAATAAAATTGGTATCAGGGTGATTTTAGGGCCTCCCGGCTGGCTCAGTGGGTGGAGTCTGCGCCTCCTGACCTCAGGGCTGCCGGTGAGCTCTGCACTGGGTATGGAGGGTACTTAGAAACAGACTCTAAAAAATAAAAGCAATTTAAAAATTTTCAGGGCGCCTGGGTGGCTGAGTCGGTTAAGTGTCCCACTTC
Source organism: Helogale parvula (assembly GCA_004023845.1). Lineage (NCBI taxonomy): Eukaryota > Metazoa > Chordata > Mammalia > Carnivora > Herpestidae > Helogale > Helogale parvula. The sequence goes on along the minus strand of PJEM01007104.1, from coordinate 51,396 downwards.
GGCTCGGGGGATGATCTCACGGTTTGTGAGTTGGAGCCCCGTGTCGGGCTCTGTGCTGACAGCTAGGAGCCTGGAGCCTGCTTCAGATTCTGTGTCTCCCTCCCTCTCTGCTTCTCCCCTGTTCATACTCTGTCTCTCTCTCTCTCTCTCTCTCAAAATAAACATTAAAAAAATTTTTTTTAATTCTTTTCTTATCCAACAGTGATCCCTGTCCTCTGGGAAGGCACCAGGCCTGTCCCCGTCCCGCCCGCCCCACAGTACTCGCCAGCTCCGTGCTCTCACGCAGAAGACGGCTCTCATAATCTGCTCCTTCAAAGTGTATCGTCCAAGTACCTGGTGAGCGAGCATGAGGAGTTAACCTGCAAAACCCTGAGGAGAAAACAGGCACGTTACAAAACTGAGAAGCAAAGCAGGTCAAAACATGATCTTCAAGGGCTGCCTGGGCCACGCGGGTCATGATCTCATGGTCTGTGAGATCGAGCCCCACGTTGGGCTCTGTGCTGACAGCTCTGAACCTGGAGCTGCTTCGGATTCTGTGTCCCCCCCCGCCCCTCCCCTGCTTATGCTGTCTCTCTCAAAAATAAGTAAACATTAAAAAAAAAAAAAGCAAACAAAATCTTCAAAAAGGGAAGCCACATCAAGCACCGAATGCCTACTCGCTCATAACATCATTTATTTCTGTTGCTCTGCACTTTTATCCACTCTCTGAATTAGAGGGGCAGCGATTTACAATCGCTTGTTTTGGTCTAATGGAATTTCAACACCAAGATGGAAAGTGAGATCGGTCTCCTGCTCTGCTCTGTTCCAAAGAACTTCTCTCCTTACTTCTTGGAGAAATGACTGAACTGCGCTGCCCCCTTCGAAGCCTGCTGACCGGTGTGCTCCACTCTGCAGGCCCTCCCCGCCGACGCCCTGCACAGCACGCCTGGGGACAGCGCCGATGCAGGTGTGCACCCGTGGCCAGACGCCAGGCGGACTGGGGACGGCAGGGTGTCCCGTGAGCCCCGAGGTGGCTCTGCAGGAGGACGGGCCCCGCTCATTACTCTGTGTCCACATTTCCTTCCAAGTCACTTAAAGGTCTCACAAATCAACCTTAGAATCATTTTATAATGTTCTGAAGAGCATCTCTGCTATTCTCATCATAAACAAGTGATATCTTCACAAAACTAAGCCTTTCAATTCAAATTATGTCATTCTCCAGTGAGATCTTATTTTGGGTTTCCCAGAAATTTCCTGACAAAGTCGTATCACACAGGCCTTGCGTGATCCTGCAATTCTCTCCACAGAGGTCTCGAGTCCGCAGCTGGCGGTCCTCCTCCCGCTACGATTCCACCAGCAAGGAAAGTATGGCTCTTATTTTCGGGCGCTTAGGGCATTTTTTGCCGTAAAGGGAAAAGGAGATGCCGATTACTTGGTTAAGACAAAGACATAAACTTATAGTCTTTTCACTTTTTTCTTTTTTTGTTAAATCACTGGTTGAATCCAGGTTCATTAAAATATGACCTACAACTTCTCTCTCCCCTGCTTTAGGGAATCGTAATAACGTGTAATCAATTAGCACGATTTTGAAGTTAACAATTTTACTCCTTTTCTTTTCTTATTTTTTCAAACATCAGGGGTCCGCAACAAGGCGGGCTCGGGCGTGAAGCAGAAGGTCTCAGCTTCCCGCTTAAGGAACGCATCTCAGGCGGGTGTGAGTCCGTGCTGGTTTTACAGCTTCTCCCACAGAGAGGAGTAGGAAGAGCTGCGGGACACAACAAAACAAAAGGAACACAGACGGAGAGCACACAATAGTTCTTTCTTTGGCTTCCAAAGAATTGAGCATGAAGATTCAAAACCACTGATGTCATAAAAGAAAACGCCCAGTTCTTTGTGAGTCCTTTGAAGGCGTCTGTGTGACAGGCCGTGCTGTCAGCTAACACACAGGAAACGAGGCGGGGCACCGAGGCCTCGATGAAACGTCATGTGCGGCCCGAAGGCCATCATTCAAGGAGCGGCGGGGGAAGGCGCGCAGTGCACCTCGCCGTCAGGGCCGGCCCGGAGCCGCCCCAGCCCGGCGAGCCCCTCTCCGGCACGCACCTGCCACGCCACGAGCCACGCGCACCTGAGGACGCTAGCAATGCAGTCGTCCCCCGGGCTCGTTCACAGGAATTCACGAAAAGCGCCGGTCGCTGAGCCCTGGATGCCCAGCAGCCGGACCCCGGGCCCCGACGACCGCGGACAGATGTGTGCGCGCAGCACAGTGCTGCCAGGGCAGCACAGAGCCGCCTGTGGGGACAGTGGCCGCGGTGTGAGCAGGAGGCTGGGGTTTTCTAGACGAAGGGCTGCCTGACGGGGATGTGACAGGGACAGCATGCGTGCACGTGAGGTGGCAGGAGCAGGGAGCAAGACACAGGGGCGCCCGTGTGGATGCAGGACTCGAGTTCCACACTGACGAGGTCGGGAACTGAGACCGCACGGGGGTGGGTACTGTGCTCGGCCACTGGTGTCCTTGATCCTGGACGGCCGGGGTCACGTTGGGGCAGGATGGCTGACCGGCCGAGGGGGCGGCGGGGAGGAGGAGGTCTGGGTGTGTGGGGTGCTGGGGAAATGCGGCTGATGGGTGGGGTGCCAGAGGCAGGATTCCCGAGACTCCCGAGCCAGAGCGCGGCTTTCTTAAGCATGCTGGAGCCTGGACCCCTTCCTCCCTGCCCAACACAGGTCCTGGGCCCACCCCTGCGTCCTCCACAGCGGGTCCTTGAAGCAGCACAGGCCGCCCGGCCTCTGCCTCCCTGAGCTGACAACATCAACACCACGGGGGCGGGGGTGGGGCCCTCCAGCCACACCTGCGGGTGGGTGTACACGCGTCACCTTCTGTTACAAGCAGCAGCCTTTGTAAAATGAAAAAACTTAAACCATCAAAATCTGTAAAGACATGAAAATCTACGCATTGTAACGTGAAACACTCAGTGAAATCACAAATCGCACCACATTTATACAGTGACGGACACAAAAGCTTAGCTTTGCTGTTACTATTTTTGTTTCGATGACCTCCTGAACTTCAAGTCCATCTTTCTGCTCCTCTGGGCTCCACGTCACAAAAGCAGCCAACTGGGACTGAAATGTGGTCGGACTTCATGCTCCAGGTGCACGTGCGGTAAGTCTAGCCACTCGCAGCGCCACACGTGAGAAGGCGCCGGAGGGACCCGGGACACACCGCCCGGAGACGAGACGGCTGCAGCCCGGCCGACAGCACGAGGCAGGTCCCGGCGGGCAGAGGGCAGCCTCCGCCGAGAGCGCCTGCTCGGGCCTCACGACAATCCCACAGGGGGCACTCCGTCCTTGTGCCCGTTTCACAGATGGGACGTTACAGGGGACAGGCTGGGGTCACACCTCACACCGTCCCGATCCCAGACCCCGTGCTGCTCTGTTGTGGCGGCCGCATCACCACCCAGGGACCATTCTCTTCCAGTTCACAAAAACCCAAGGGAGGAGCAACCGAAGGTCCTTCCTACCAGCCCAGCAGACGCGAGGCCATGTGCGCACCGCCAGTGCCCCGGGCGGGCCACGGCACACCCCCGAGAACTTGTGGCCGGACATCTCCACCCCCTTGTCGCCGTGGAACCTCCCTCCCGGGGCCTGGCACAGGTGGACCGCCACGGGAGAGCACAGGACGCTGCGCGCTCAGCCAGGCTACTCACCTCTCTGGCACAGAGGGTCCAGGAACTCTTGCAGACCGCTGGGGACGTTCCTGACGACGTCACAGGAGTAGCCGTCCTCCGGCAGGAGGAAGGGCAGCTGCAGGTCCGGGTCCTCCTCCAGCTGCACCTCCCGCCCGTCGCTGCGCGCCAGCTCGTCCGCCGTGTTCTCAGCCACGGCCACGACGTTTTCTATCAGGTCCTGGAGGGAAGCGGGTGCGGGTGAGAAGACATGCGGGCCAACCCTCCGTAGGAAGCTCCTGTCCTCGGGAGCGCGGCCGCTCGCTGGGGCAGGGCCGTGGAGGGGGCAGACGGACGGCTTCGTGCACCGCCGTCTGCAGAGTCATGGAGCACGAGCGGGGTACGTGCTTTTAACACAGGGCCCGAAACAGTACTAATTAATCTCAGATCATCTGCAGCCTTAAAAAGAAATTATTCAGTCATGAGAAAATGGCTTTTTCCTCCCTTTACAAGAGTAATCATTTTTTCCTGCAATCTGTTAACACCTGTTTGCTAACAAGCCTGTTTCTGTAGAACGGTCAATGACAGGGAAGGCTCACACGAGGGTGAGCGTAGAGTCGGGACAAAACCAGCTCTCGCAGCCCACAGGGGAACGGTCACGGCCCCTCGGGGAGCAAGTGCACCGGCTCAAGGATCGAAGGCCTCCCCGCCCCCGGGCCCTCGGTCAGCTCCCCGGGCCCGAGCAGCCACAGATGCACCGTCTTGTCTGAAGATAGAGGCGTGCTGCGTGGGCTCTGGCCCGACTTGTCCCCCGCGCACAGGGCGCCTGCACCACGGGGCCATGTGCTGTGCTGCTCCGTGCACGTCTCTCCTTGACGTCCACTCAGTCCTTCAGGTGGGTCCGTGCCCCACTCAGGGCGCCTGCAGCGAGCGAACTGGCCTCTGCTGTGACGACAGGGGCTGCGGTGCACACCGCCGGGTCAGGCTTCTATTGGGAGGCACAGGTGCCAAAACGGGGTTCGTACCAGCGATGCCTCTGCCAGGCCAGGAGGCCCGTGGGCTGCGTGCTGTCGGCAGCACGTGTGGGCATGTGAGGTGCACTCCGCACCCTTGGCCGTGGCCGCGGCCGGTGGGCCTGAGCCTCACATCCCAGCAGCGAGCCCGGGAGCCCAGGTGACGTCTCAGCTCCCTCTCCCCTGTCCTTCCGTCTTTCTAAAAACCTAATTTCCCTGAAATAAATCCCTCTCCATTTTAAACGCTTATGAAGTTTCTACTTTTAAAAAAAATATTTATTTATTTTGAAAGTGAGAACAAGGGGGTAAGGGGCAGAGAGAGGGAGAAGAAAAGAAAATCCCACGCAGGCTCCACACTGGCAGTGCAGAGCCCAACAGAGGGCTCGAACCCACGAACCATGAGATCATGATCTGAGCTGAAATTCAGAGATGGAAACTTAACTGACCGAGCCAGCCAGGCGCCCCCAGTCTCTACTTCTTGTACTGAACCCCAACGGCTACGTCAACAAAAACCATCTTATGAGATGACTGCGCACGTTAGCTTATTTGTTAAAGAAGGTCAACTGCTCAAAGCCACCCCCCACCCCCCGGCCTTTCTTAACGGAAACTTCCCCGTGCAGACGGGGCGGCCCCGCGGGGCCTCACTCACCGCGGGGACGAAGGGCTCGCCGGGCGCACAGTGGTAGCTCTGCAACAAGGCCCGAAGCTGCAGCGAGTTTAACTTAAAGCAGGTGCTGTTTATGTCCGGGGTGTCCTCGGGAGCATATTTGTCCATTGTGAGCAAAGTGGTCGCCTGGTGGGAGAGCAGACAGCCGGAGAGGCGGTTCAGCAGAGTTTACTCCCCGGCACAGAGCACCGACATCCGTAAGAACCTGCTGGTTTCACTTTGAAACAGAATGTTTTTAAGTAAACACATTTCTATTAACATTGACCTGAGAAACACTGTCTGGTAAGGGTTTTAGAAGCCGTCTTAATGTTGCTGAAATATATATATGTTTACATTTTACTAAAATACAGAAATGTAAATAGCATTCAATCATTTATGTTCACAAAACATTTAAAAAATTCTGAGAAATTTAAACGTTTACGTAACCATTCTGATAACCAATTCTGGGGTCTGAACGCGGTCGCGCTGCAACGGGCCTTCCTGGAAGCAGCCCCTGCAACGCCAGGAGGAGGGGCGCAGCCTCCTTCTGCACTAAGTTACTTTAAAAGAGACTGAGAACTGGAGGAAACACAGACTTCCCCCCTGTGATGATCAAACTCTGGTTTGAGGCTGTGGATCCCCGTCTCCTCGACTGTGGAGCCGCACTTCCCGTCCTTGGCCGTTCGAGGGCTCCCGGGGAACCGGCCGGGCCGCACAGCCGTGTGCGCCTCTCGGGGCCCCCGTCCTTCAGGAGGGAGGTGGTGACCGCCAAGCGCTGCGCTCAGACCCTTCTCTTCACCCTCTGCGCATCTACTACGGGCTTTGCTTCGGGCTCGCCTCACTCGGTGTGCTGCAGAGCAAACCATTACCCTGTTTTAACCTGGAATCCATCTTGCAGGAAGGACTTTTAAGAAATACGCCTACTGGTCTCGGGAAAAAGCAGCTCTGAAGGACATTTACGCTACAGGTCACAGCCTGCTGTGGGCTGAACGGTGTCCCCTAAGGTTCATAGGCTGCAGCCCTCACCGTTACGTTAGAAGGGGACCTTCCAGGAGATGGCTCGTCACGGAAAGAAGGGAGGACGGCAGGCCTAACATGACTGGTGTCCTTACAGTGCACATTTGAGACACACGCACACAGGGAGAACAAGGCAGAGAACCGCCTTGCCGACACCTTGACCTTGGACTTCCAGCCTCCTCAACCGTGAGACGGTTTCTGCGGCCCTAGCACCACGGTCATGGTGCTCTGTGACAGCGACCCAGACAGGCCAGCACAGCACGGTTTCTTCATCTGTGCCCAAACAAGCAAAACCCCCACGGGGGTTCACTGAGGTTCTGCTGAATTCAGGTTCTCACCCGGGGCAGAATTCGAGACTCTGTAAGGAACCCGCGCAAAGGAGCAGCGGCTCGGCCCACCTGCACGATCCGGCTCAGGTGACAGTCGGCTGCCAGCTCTAAGCCCTGCTTCTCCGCCCAGGCCTCCACGTGTCCCAGCTGCTGGCGGATGATCGCCCCCCAGTAGTGGGAGCACAGCCCCGACTCGGGGTCGGTCACCAGCCTGTTGAAGAGCCACATGTTGATGAAGTGGAAGAGCTGCGAGAAGAGCTGGATGGTCAGCGCGGCGTTGACCCTGCAGCGCCGCAGCAGCGACATCGCTCCCGTGAGCGTGTGCAGGACGTCATCTGTGCGGAGAGACGGGGCCAGAAAGACGAGTATGTGACTCAACAGCGCACTGCAGAAGACGGCAGTTAGGTAACAAAACCTCGTCACATTTAAAATACCGGCCTATTCGAACAGGCAGCAGCCCCAGGGTCGTAAACACACGCGGTGGTAACCACACGTACAGAAGTTCACTCTACGAGACTTTTTGAAAAAGTACGACAGACCAGAGTGAGAGCTGCTTTTTTGGGGTGTGCGAATGCTTTTTGTGTACTCTACTCTCAAAAACCCATGTTGGACAGGAGATTTTGAAAAACTTTTTTACTTAAATCCAAGTTAGTTAACACAGAGTGTAGTAGAGGTTTCTGGAGAAGAACCCGGTGATTCATCACATACAACACCCAGTGCTCATCCCAACAAGTGCCCTCCTCCATGCCCATCCCCGACCTAGCCCATCCCCCACCCACCTCCATTGCAGCAACCCTCACTCAGTCTGTTCTCTGTATTTAAGTCTCTTACAATCTGCCTCTATTTATCTTATTTTCCCTTCTCTTCCCCATGTTCATCTGTTGTGTTTCTTGAATTCTACATGAGTAAAATCACATGATGTCTTTCTGACTAACTTATTTTGCTTAGCATAATAACTCTATTTCCACCTATGTTGTTGCAAATGGTGAGACTTCATTCGTTTTCACCACCAAGTAATATTCTATCGTATACAGATAGCACATTTTCCTTATCTGTTAATCAGTTGATGGACATTTAAGCTCTTTCCATACGTTGGTTATTGTTGATAGCGCTGCTATGAACATTGGGGTGCACATGCCCCTTCGAATCAGCATTTTTGTATCCTTTGGATAAATACCTAGTAGTGCAAGCTGGGCCATAAAGTAGTTCTATTTTTAATGTTTTGAGGAACCTCCATACTGTTCTCCAAAGTAGCCGAACCAATCTGCATTCCCACCAATGTGCAGAACATTCCCCTTTCTTCCTCCACACCCTCACCAGCATCCGTTGTTTCTGGAGTTGTTAATTTTAGCCATTCTGACAGGTGTGAGGTGGTACCTCACTGTGGTTTTGATGTGTATTTCCCTGATAACGAGTGATGTTGAGCATGTTTTCATGTGTCTGTTAGCCATCTGGATGTCCTCTTTGGAAAACTGTCCATGTATTTAGCTCATTTCTTCACTGGATTATTTGTTTTTTGGGTGTTGACTTTAAAGAACTTAAATTCTTTTGGATACTTTTGGAACTTAAAAGATTTTGGATACTAACCTTTTATCTGATTGGTCATTTGCAAGTATCTTGTCCAATTCCATTGGTTGCCTTTCAGTTTTGTTGATTGTTTCCTTTGCTGTGCAGAAGCTTTTTATCTTGAAGAGGCCCCAGCAGTTCACTTATGCTTTTGTTTCCCTGGCCTCTAAAGACACGTCAAGTGAGAAGCTGCTTGGGCAAGGCCCAAGAGTTGTTGCCTGTACGCTCCTCTAGGATTCTGATGGCTTCCAGGCTTAGGTTTAGGTCTTTCATCCATTTTGAGTTTATTTTTGTGTATGTTGTAAAAGAATGGTATAGGTTCATTCTTCTGCATGTCGCTGTCCAGTTTTCCCAACACCATTTGCTGAAAAAATGGTGTTTTTTCCATTGAGTATTCTTTCTTGCTTTGTCTAAGATTAGTTGGCCATATGTTTGTGGGTCCATTTCTGGGTTCTCTATTAATCTGAGTATCTGTTCTTGTGCCAGTACCATACTGTCTTGATGATTAGAGCGTAGTAATATAGCTTGAAGTCCAGAATTGTGATGCCTTCAGCTTTGGTTTTCTTTTTTAATATTACTTTGGCTATTTGGGTTTTTTTCTGGTTCCATACAAATTTGAGAATTGTTTGTTCTAGCTCTGAGAAGAATGCTGGTGTTATTTTGATAGGGACTGCATTGAATACCTAGATTGATCTGGGTGGTATCGACATTTTAACAGTATTTGTTCTTCTAAACCATGAGCGTGGAATGTTTTTCCATTTCTTTGTGTCTTCCTCAATTTCTTTCACAAGCTTTCTATAGTTTTTGGCGTACAGATTTTTCACCTCTTTGGTTAGATTTATTCCTAGGTATTTTATGGTTTTTGATGCAACTGTAAACCAGATCGATTCCTTGATTTCTCTTTCGCCTGCTTCATTATTGGTGTATAGAAATGTGACAGATTTCTGCACACTGATTTTATATACTGTGACTTTGCTGAATTCATGTATCAGTTCTAGCAGTTTTTTGGTGGAATCTTTTGGGTTTTTCAGATAGAGTATCATGTCTTCTACAAAGACTGAAAGTTTGACTTCTTCCTTGCTGATTCGAATGCCTTTTCTTTTTGTTGTCTGATTGCTGAGGCTAGGACTTCCAACACTATGCTGAACAACAGTGGTGACAGTGGACGTTGCTGCTGTGTTCCTGACCTTAGGGGGAAGCTCTCGGTTTCTCCTCATTGAGGATATTAGTTGTGGGTGTTCCATATACGGCCTTTATGATCTTGAGGTATGTTCGCTCTTCCTCTGCTTTCTTGATGGTTTTTAGTCACGAAAGAATGCTGTGTTTTGTCAAATGCTTTCTCTGCTTCTATTCGGAGGATCATGTGGTTCTTATCCTTTCTTTTATTAATGTATCACACTGATTGACTTGTGGATACTGAACCAGCCCTACGACCCAAAAACAAATCCCACTTCTTCATGGTGAGTAATTCTTTTTATATATTGTTGGATTTGCTTCGTTAGTATCTTGCTGAGAATTTCTGCATCCATGTTCATGAGGGAAAATGGTCTGTAGTTCTCCTTTTTAGTGGTGTCTCTGTCTGCTTTTGGAATCAAGGTAATGCTGAGCTCATAGAAGGAGTTTGTTTTTTGCTTCCATTTTTGTTTTCTGGAATACTTTCAAAAGAACAGGTGTTAACTCTTCTTTAAATGTTTGGTAGAATTCCCCTGGAAAACCATCTGGCCCTGGACCCTTGTTTGTTGGGAGATTTTTTGATTACTGATTCAATTTCTTTAATGGGTATGGGTCTGTTCAAGCTTTCTATTTCTTCCTGTTTCAGTTTTTGTAGTTTGTATGTTTCTAGCAATTTGTTCATTTCTTCCAGATTGCCCAATTTGTTGGCATATAATTGCTCATAACATTCTATTATTGTTTGCATTTCTGTGGTATTGGTTGTGACCTTTCCTCTTTGTGATTTTCTTCGCGTCCTTTCCTTCATCTTTTTGATAAATCTGGATAGGGTTTGTCGATTTTGTTAACTCTTTCAGAGAATCAGCTCCTGGTTTCACTGATCTATTTAACTGTTCTTCTGATTTCTATATCATTGATATCTGCTCTAATCTTTATTATTTTGCTTCTTCTGCTGGCGTTTTGCTATTCTTTTTCCGGCTTGCCTTTACGTGTATTTGAGACATTTCTTCCTTCTCGAGGAAGGCCTGGATGGCTACATACTTCCCTTTTGCGACCGTCTCTGCTGTGTGCTAGAGGCTTTGGACTGTCATGTTTACATTCTCATTGATTTCCATTACTTTTTAATTTCCACATTAATTTCTTGGTTAACCCACTCATTCTTTAGCAAAATGTTCTTTAATCTCCAAGTATCTGTGGTCTTTCCCATTTTTTCCCTTGTGGTTGATTTCAGGTTTCATAGATGTTATGGTGTGAAAATATGCAAGGTATGATCTTGATCTTTTTGTATTTATTGAAGGCTGATTTGTGACCCAGGATGTGATCTATTCTGGAGAAAGTTCCATGTGTACTCAAGAATGTACAGAATGAAATGCTGCTTTAGGATGAAATGTTCCAAATATATGTTAAGTCCATCTGGTCCAGTCATTCAAAGCCATTATTTCCTTGTTGATTTTCTGCTTAGAGGATCTGTCCATTGCTGTAAGTGGGGTGAAGTCTCCTACTGTTATGGTATTACTGTCAATGAATTCATGTTTATGATTAATTGATTATATATTGTGGTGGTCCCAATTGGGTGTCTATTTACAATTGTTAGCTGCTCTTGGTGGATAGACCCCTTAGTTATAATGCCCTTCTTCATCTCTTGTTTAGTCTTTGTTTTAAAATCTAGTTTGTCTAATATAAATATGGCTACTCTGGCTTTCTTTTGATGACCATTAGCATGATAGATGGTTCTCCATCCCCTTACTTTTTCAATCTGCAGGTGTCTTAAGGTCTAAAATAAGTAGTGTAGACAGCATATAGATAGGTCTTATCTTCTTATACATTCTTACACATTCTGATATCCTATGTCTTTTGATTGGAGTATTTAATCCATTTACATTTAGAGTGATTACTGAAAGATAGGAATTTAGTGCCACTATAGAGTGCAACTCTATAGAGTTGGTGTTTTGGGTGATGTTCTCTGCTCCTTTCTAGTCTTTGTTGCATTTGGTCTTTTGTCTTTTTTCCACTCAAAAAGTCCTCCTCTTAATATTTCCTGCAGGGCTGGTTAGTGGTCACGAACTCCTAATTTAGTTTTCGTTTGTCTGGGAAACTCTCTCTCCTTCTATTCTGAATGACAGCCTTGCTGGATAAAGAATTCTTCTTGGCTGTACATTTCTCAGAGTCAGCACACTGAATATATCCTGCCACCCCTTTCTGCCTGCCATGTTTCTGTGAACAGATCTGCTGCAAACCTGATCTGTCTTCCCCTGTACATTAAGGACCTTTTTCCCCTGTTGGTGCTTTCATAATTCTTTGTGTATTTTGTGAATTTGACTATGATGTGTGTTGGTGATGGTCCATTTTTGTTGAGTGTAATGGGAGTTCTCTGTGTCTACTGGATTTTGATGTCTGTATCCTTCCCCAGGTTAGGGAAATTTTCAGCTATAATTTGCTCACATAAACCTTCTGCCCGTTTTTTTTGTTTCTTTATCTTCTGGGACTTCTAGGATTTGGATGTTACTCCTTTTTAATAAGTTGCTAAGTTTTCTAAGTCTTGTATTGTGATCTTTTGCCTTTATTTCCCTTTTTTTCGGCTTCACTATTTCCCATAATTTCATCTTCTATCTCACTGACTCGCTGCCCTGCTTCGTCCATCTCTGCTTTTGTGGCGTCCATTCAAGACTATAGCTCAGCTACAGCATTTTTAAATTCGGCCCGACTGTATTTTAGTTCTTTTATCTCTGAGAAAGGGATTCTCGGGTGTCTTCTATGTTTCCTTTCAACTCCAGCTAGTATTCTTACAATCGTGGCTTTAAATTCTAGTTCAGACATCTTACTTCTATCTGTGTTAATGGATTAAGTCCCTGGCTGTCATTTCTTCATGTTCTTTCTTTTAGGGTGAATTCTTTCATCTTGTCATTTTGCAAGAAGACAAATATTAATGAAATAAAAAAGTTGAAATAAAAAGCAAAGCAAAACAAAAATCAAATAAAGAAAGCTAGATCCTAAGTGTTTCAATGTGCTTATTGAAAGAAGCTTTGCAGAATATAGAAAAAAGAGAAATGAAAGAAACAAGTTAAAAAAAGTCAGAAATTTAAAGATTTCTTACAGCATAAAATAGAATAAATATAATGGATTAAAAAAATTTTTTTTCTGTATCCAAAAGGAAAAAAAGGAAACAACCCCAACAATTTAAAGAAAAACAGACGCAAAGAAAACAAGTGAGCCAGCAACAGAATGAAACCTGAGTGAAGTTACATCCACTTTCCCCTAGAACTGAACTGCGGAGTCCTCCACAGTCTGTACACGAAGCAGAAAGCGGGGCTTGTGCTGAAATTCTGGGGGACATGCCTGGTTGTGCAGGTGGGCGGGGCTTGGTGTAACGGCTCCGTTCTCCACGAGGTGCCGCTGCCTAGCTTGGCTTACTGGGGTGGATCAGGAGAGCTGGAAATGGCTTCACCCAGTTCCTGGTCTGTGGCGCAGGAACTTCTTACTCTTGCTGACCTGCAATCAAGTCCCCTCCTTTGTCTCCCACCTCTGTCCACTCCCTGCCTCTGCCTGTCCGCGTCCAAGCCGTCTGCCTCTCAGGCAGCACCTCTCTCTAGAGTTTCATCTCAGATGGGGTTGTGTTTCAAAACTCCACACTTCAGACACCCCTGCGGCTTGGACCCGCACCGACTTTCGGGGGGTTGGGGGGGGGGAGGCGGTCTTGCTGAGCAATCGCTGGGTGCTGGCCTGCCCCAGAAAACATGCAGGCAATCGTGGAGAGGCAGAGGGTCAGAGACCATGGCGAATCGCCACACGCAGCCGGTGCGTGTCACTGCACTCTGGCGTGTTTGTCCCAATGCCAGCAAACGTGGCAGTTCTCCGGGGTCCACAGGGACCTCTGCCTGTGAGAAGGTCCGCTGGCCCCTACCAGATTCACAGGGAGAGCTAGTCTTCAACCAAACAGATGGTAGTTACAACTTCTTAAAGAATGCTAAACCCAACAGATCATCTCCTTTATTTTTAAGATACCTCCTTTTAATGTGCACTAAGTATTAAAATGAAGTTAAACAAGATGGAGGGCAGAAGGACAGCAGAGAGAGGGAGGAGGAGGAATGGAGGAAGAAAGGAGAAAACGGATATTCTAACCTATTTTTGGTCTCTGTAGACTGTTCTCTTCGGGGTCGTCCAGAAAAGCCGGCATGTAATTATTGAGTTCTGACTGAAGACAATGAACCAGGTATCTGCAAACACGCAAAGGAGTTTCATTACCTCAGCGGGGCACGCTGCTCCGGTCAGACACGGCAGCGCAGCCGCCACAGTCTGCGCTGCTTACTACTATCTTCCATTTAAAACACAGGAGTTTTACTGTCAGGATTCTTGAAGCATAGCTCAGTAACTGCATGTTACTAAATCAACACATCTGGCATAGATTTGTGCTTCTTGATATTCATCTGCAGTTTGGGTAAATAAAACCCTTTAAAAATCGCCACGGAACAGTGTGACCTCCGAGAGCGCGCTCCTTACTTAAACGCCATCTGAACCAAGTGTGCTAGCACGTCTTGGGCGTCCAGCGTGATTCGACTGAGATCTCGGTCCTGCTTAATGAAGTTGAGAAGCTCAGACGCGTTGGCCATCCAGAAAGCAAGTGCCCCCGCGATATTCTTCTGTTTCTGTAGATAGAACACATTCCTGTGAGCAACCCCAAGACAAACATAAAGAATGAAATAAAAAGGAATGCTCTTGAAAAGCTGCTGAAGATAGACCAGTACCTTCCCACTCTCACCAAGGTACTGACCACAGATACCAGATATTTGCAAAGGAATTTGGATGCATACATAGCAATGGAATTGCAACATCTTCTTGGGATTCGTGTATGGACACATGAATCCAATTAGCTACAATTTACGGAATCAGTGGAAAAACAGAGATATCAAATCATATGACACCCAATTGGACACGGTGCTTTATCTGGTAATCTGTGAAGTACGCGTGCCTCTGCCCATGGTTTCCATGGTTACCCACAGCCACCCTGATACTCATGGTCACCGGCTGAGATGCCGAGCAACTTGGTATCAAGTACTGATCTATCACATCATCTCCCGACCACATGTGCAGGCCAGGCAACTTCAGATGAGATCCAAAGAATAGGAACCAAGGATAAACAAGAAAGAGGAGAAACAGAACTTTTGTCATTTCATATCCACACTGAGTGCATTAAGCAGAAATTATGAAATGCTGATAAAGGTTGCACAGTCAAAAAAGGATTTAGTGCTGCATGTTTCAGGTGCTGAATGAGTGTTATGAGCGCCCGGTCCAGCGGCTGGGTTTGTGTTTGGCATGGAAGCAGCGAGAGGCTCAGCTAAGCCGACACGGCCGGGCCGGTCCCAGCAGCGCATCCTACCTGATCAACCTGGTCTACTTCCTGGAGAGAAACAGACGAGGGGAGATCAAGCAGAACGAGAGAAAGAAACTTGTAAACAATCATGATAGTTTAAAAAAATCAAAACACTAACATGAAGGCACGACATGAAGGTACGACATTCAGTTATGTTATTCCCCAACTACACGTTCGTTCACGGCTCTGCAGCATTTCGGGAAGTACGTGGCACGAGGCGTTTGTTTTATGTTCCTACACTGGCGCAGCGAGTGAGCAAATCCCTACTTTATTCAGGGGAGATGTTACAGTATGCACATGAACACAATGATGTCCTTAAAAGACTTCTAACACAAAGGACTTCTTAATGTCTTTTCATGATATCGTGCGTCTGATAAGTTAAAGGTACGTGAGATGACGGTCTACCCCCTGGATTAACAGGATGAAAGTGACAGAAAAGACCAACATAAACAGTAAAAATAAAAGAATTTAAAAATGTATCAAAGACATAACTACTAAAAGGGAGTAAACCAGTTTCTGAAAGTAGGTTTTTACAAATCAAAGCACCTATTACTACAGAACTTTCCCCAAATTTTAAGAGTCCTCCAATCACATACTAACCCTAAATCTGAGGTTGAAATGCCTGTTTTGATCATGATGCTCTCACTGACTAGTTCAAATTCAACAAGAAAAAGTCTATCAAAATTAGTTGGAGGACAGGAGTTTCCCAATGTGAAACAGGCTTCAGAAATGCAAACACGATGGAAGACAAGACAATGGCTTTGAACCAAAAGGAAACCGTGTTTGTTGATGAATTAGTAGGAGAGGAACACAAATGGCACCAAATCAAATGACAACAACCCATCAGATTCATAAGCTACCACTCAGACATAATAGAAACATTTCTTGAAAAATTTTGGTCTTTGAAAACAATTCTAAAGGAACTAACAGATTAGTTAGCTCACGATATCCTCAGAGGAAAACCACCAAACCATCTAATCGTGTTGTTTAAAGATACATAACTAGAGTTTTATACTTTATGGCCGCAAAATGGCACTGATAAGTGACTTAGGAAAACTTTTTAAAAATCTGTAAATTTGCTTCTAAGGACTTTAAAGATTAAATCTTCAAACTGTGTGATCTGGAAAACTGCTATGCCAATTTTATCAACTACAGATGAAAAGGACTTAAAAAGAAACGCAACACTCTACAGAGAGAATGCTCTTACTTCCTTATGCTTTCAAAATAGTTTTATGAACAAATTTGAACAGGACTTTCACCATAACTGAAAAATGTCACCGTGTCCATCTGCACAAGTGCTATCAAAGAACCCAGAGCTCCCACCGGTATCAGAAGCGCCTTATAAAAGGGCAAATGCCTCCTTAGAGCATTTAGGGTGGGTGACAGACACGTTCTGGAATCGGAAGGGGCGGCTGCACAACACTGTGAATGACCTAAATGCTACTGAATTGGTCATTTCAAAATGGTTAATTTTACCTTCACGTGAGATTCACCTCAACAAAGCATTTTTTTTAATTGCAAGGAAACCCACAAGTGTATTTTCTCACAACTACTGCACTTTTTACGGTGATTGTTACATTACCGCATACAGTTCCCTTCCCCTTATTCTACCGCTTGGAGTAAGAAACAGAAGAAAAGCTTACATCCCTTTTCATTTTCCAAGCTCTCCAATTTTCAGGGCTACTTCGAAGAGCTTGCATTCCAGAAAAGCCTCTCAGAACCAAACACGTAAGCAAACAGAGACCCTGCGGACGGCGTCGCAGACCCCGCGAACAAGCCGCACGCGCACCGAAACGGCGGGGCCCGGCGTGCTGGCGCTTACCTGGATCACCCCCTCCATCATGCTCACCATCTTGTTGACTATGGCAATCACTTTGTGAGTGCGCTCTGCAGGACTGACATCAGGTCTGTACTGGCTTGACAATACGTACCGACATGCCATATATAACACATATGTAGGTGACAACTTAAAATGGACTGTAGAGCTATTAGTATAATTTATAATGGCAGATAAAAATGAATCTTCAGCTGTGAAAAGATTTCAAAAAAGAAAAAAAAAAAGAACAAAAAAAACCCCATGAAAATCAGATGGAGAAAAATGGAACAAGAAATAATTCACCAACAATGAAATCTGACAGTACTCACAGCTCTCCCTGAATTCAATGCTTGCAGGCAGTGTGAGTTCAGGCCCTGGAGCCTCCTGAGTTCTGAAAAGAGAGAGAAGCCAGCTCTTAGCAGCAGGTAACGTGGCCGGTGACAGTCAACCTATGCAGGGTTCCGCCACGCTCCCCAAACCTCTCCGTGGCTCTAACACGTCTTCAATAGCCCAATGATTTCTTTTACATGGAAACCGTTCAAATTCTCAGATGGCGTGTGGGAGTGGCCCCGTCCCTGCACCTCACAGAGGTCAGCTCCTAGAAGTATCTGCTTCTGTCAAGACAACAGATCTGACCACGACTCTATTATTCATGAAGACTTTGCGAACAGCGTAGGGACCAGGCTGTCGTGCACCTGCTGTGGCCATAGCTCGAGTAACAGTCAAAAGCCACTGCCGGGAGACGCGACAGAAACCCCCCCTCGGCGAGCCTGACACCGAGCTCCTACACACGAAGGAGAACAGGGGCTGAGAGCCCGACGCCGCCCCCCTCCGGATACGGTTACCGGAGACTCCCGCACACCCCGTCCCTGCTCCGTATTAGCATTTCTCAAGCCCACAGTGAAGCACACCTTAAAAAGAAAGATCTCCTACTCACATTTCCCCTTAGAGTCACATCAACTCGAGACACTTTTCACCATCTAGCCCGACACTCCAAAAATAAGGAACGGCCAAGAAATATAAACCGAGAGCAGCTACAATCTGGAACACTTCTACGAAGTAGCACTACACTGATGTTTATGTATTTCCAGGGATCCTGATCAAAGTAGTTCAAAGGTTAGGTACGTTTCTGTTTCTGTAAGAGCCCCTCACACAGGGGGTCGCCCTGCCCCCACGGTGAGGAGGGAAGGCTCACTGTTCCGCAAAGTTCATCCTTTCAGCTACGAACACGCACACGGAGGTGCGCGTCCACCAGGACACGATGGAAAACACGATTCTGTGCTGCCGACTTGGTCAAGCAATGTCTGACAGCTGTAAGTCGGCACAGAAGTTCTAGAATGTGGACAACGAACAGTCACCAGTCCGATTCAGACCTCCTCACTGGAGCAGTTCCCTCATTCTCCACGGCGGCCGGTGTAGCAGGCATGGGGTTCGAACCTCGAGCCATTTAATTATCGCTCTTCGTTGTCTGCTGCTCACTAGATTTTGTGTTTAACCCACATAAGTCCTGCCGCCCGAACATGCGGGCAAGTGATTAGGCCCCTTATGAGTTTAAATCTTTACCATTTTAGTTCATCTTTAACAGAGATGCTCAGAATAAATTTTCCAAAATTCTGTCCCCAACAGATTAAGAAATTTAAAATCGACAGTACAAGTGAAGAAACCTGTGTTGCATCTCTCCACAAACTTGACTGAGCAGCAAACAGTGAGGCTCCGAGGCCTTGGACGAAGTGAGGACGACCGCTGAGATGAGTACTGGGGCAAACGACAGAGGCCAACAGTCACACGAAGCATCACGTTTGGTGGCGTTGAGGGTCCGCGCCATTGTCGGAATTTACGGATTCGTGAGGGGCCGAAAGGACATTTTCAGCAGCGATTGCTCTTGTGTTTATCCTGAATTCAACAGCTTCTTCAAAAATGCAGAAAAGAGGGAAAGAGCCGATGGTGGCCGCAGGTCTCCACGGTCACAGACGGAAGTGACTCCTTCCCTGTGGCCCACGCTCCCCCCGCGACCCCCCCCCCCGCGCCCCGAGGCCTCGGCAGGAGAAACACGCCAGTTGCCTCGAACTATCAGAATCGCCAGAAGGAAAAACAAAATTCTTCTCACCAAATTATAGGCCTCAAAGCTTCTCAGCTAGTCTGTGACCTGTGATTTGGATTTAACTCAACAATTCAGGTATAAAAAGGCTCTTACAGGCAGAATTTAGATGCCCCAACGATGTTAACATGCCATTCTTAACTGCCACATGTGCAGACGCCTAAAGCTGCAGAGCTCTCTCATTAACTACACAATGCACTGGGTGAACCTCACCAACTGTCTGTTTCATCCATTTGAGAAATCTGGTAAAAATACGGAATTTGAAATCTCACTGAAAAAATTAAACATGTCAGTGATAATTGAAAGAACTCCATCCAAAAAGCTTTTTTCCTTGACTAAAACTAGTGTTTTTAAACATATTTACTAAAACTACTTAGGTTTTTATGAACATATCAATGAGGTATTGCTTATGCACACACGGTGTGAAAAACAAAGACTGAAAACCGAACCACTATATCTCCATCACACTGTGACATCAATCAAATAACACATTTACTGGTCACACAAAACCTCCAGTGAGGTCTCTGCTGACAGGATACAATCAGCAGTCACGCACATCTCACCGTTCTAGACTTCTCGTTCTAGAATACACCGCCAGAAACAAGCACAGACACGACGGAAAGCAGACTTACTGTTACGTCTAAAAACATTCACACAACCAACATAAACTGTCATAACCGAAAGCCCACGAAAGAAACAAGGTAAAAACCTGAGATTTCCCTATGAACCTAGAAATCGAATCACTGTGATAAATGCTAGCAAAATCTTGTAACCTACAGTGCCCCCTACTGGAAGAGGGAAGATTAAAGAACTAGATCAGCTGCCTGTCACCGAATTGTTAAGTGACCTTGGGCCAGTCACGGGCTCAGTTACTGGATCTGCAAGAGAAGAGTTAGAAAGGCTCCGAGAAAGACCCGAACAGCAGGTCTGCGGTGGGCGCCCGGTGCCCCCGCGGACGACCAGCGTGCACGGCACAGGACGTGGGCGCCGTCTCCCCGCCGCTGTGTCCGCACAGATGCCCCCGAAGCGCCCTGCGGCTCCGCTCACCAGCATCTGGACTCGTCACCGCTTATTTAACGTGTGAGGCACTGACGCTCCTTTTCAACACTTAAACAATTTTAGAAGTCACAAGGAAGTCAAATTCTGGTTAAGGTAACGTGCACTTCAAAGTCCTAAGGAAAGGAAATAACAAAAGGCAGAAGGAAGGTCTCTCTTCAAGAACGATGACAGAGACAGCGGTGTCACCCTGGCCATGCCGGCAGGAAGACGTGTGGCGGCAGAAGCCGGAGTAATGTGGCACTCGGACTTCTTAACTCTGCCTGAAGTCATTTTTGGCTTTGTATATTTAAACATGTAAGGATATCGTCTACAAATAGCTGAAATGATTAGTTTTAGAGGGTCCTAATATAAAAATTATTAACTATTAAAATCCTGTAAAAACTTCCTTTCTCCATGTTTTTACAGAACAGCACATGTGAAATAGAAACATTTTTAATCCAAAGCGCCTCCAGCTTCACCTGGACAGATGACACCATGGCACCGAAGTGAGGGACGCACCACCGCTCCTGACAGTGCCTTTTCTACCAGTTCAGCAGCATCAACAGAAGACCGTCGTTAAAGCACTGCTGACATTCTCGAACGCCAGCCAGCTCTCAGCAGAACCGGTGAGCCGGCGCCGCCCCGCCGGGAGGAGCCGCCCTCGGCCCCTCAGGACGCGAGCAGCCGCCTCCTACCTGCTGTCCGGCCTGCGGTAGTCCTGCTCCAGTCTGATCATCGGCTTCACCATCCCGCGCTCGGCCGTGCTGGGGGCAGGCGGCGCCCTGTCGCTGTCCAGCCTGGTGGTGCTCTAGGTCGAGGGAGAGCAGAGCGTTTACAGACCGCGTGCAAACCAGCCCCGCCTGCACGGACCGCTCCCGGGGAAGAGCCAGTGCCAGGCTGCCCGGCAGGGGGAGGCGAGAGGGACAGAGAGACGCAGGGGAAGAGCACAGAGCAGAGAGAGGGACAGCTGTGCCCGGGACGTCATGTCCACAGAAGCATGCCCAAGAACGCGGGGTCACTGAAAGAATAATCAAGCACACTGCCGCTCTCCTTTTCAAAGAGCTAAAAGCGGGCTTCCACACAGGCATGTGGAAGTGGGGCGCACGCACACGGGGGTGCGCACACAGGCTTCCTCAAACAGTGCAGGGTCAGGAGCAACCGCCCCCAAACGCTCTCTCAAATCAGAACAGAGCTGGGAGAGTACGTACACTCTGAAAAGTCAGGATCTTTGTTTTACTCGTGGGGAAAGGACTGGAAAATCTGCCCATTACAGCTCAGCACCCAATGAAGAGTTTAGTGCGGAAGCCGGTTTAGTTCCTGCCCTTCACCAACAGGGACAAACGCATGGACAGCCCAACACGGTCCCCTGAGGCCCCTGCGAGCAGCGTGCGTCCCTACGCACCTACGGGGATGGAAAGGGTAAGCTGCCTTTGGTATCAAGAAAACCATCAGAACAGGATCATTCAATTTATACAAAGAGATTCACGGTAGCAACAAGGTTCTGTAAGATTTCTCCCTGTATCTGCTCGCTGTAGACATTGAGCTTGACAAGAGAAATCACTCTTGTCTTACCAACTAGAGAGCAGCTCTGGGCAGCGTCCTTACAGTTTTCATGTTTTCCATAAGGAGGTCATACGGCCCCCTTCATAAAAAATACTCATTTTCAGACGTCGTGAGCGCCCGGCAGCGTTTGACGTCACAGAGCTGCGACGGCTGTGTGACAGCTCGTCTCGTTCACCAAAGTTCACGGAACTAATCCGTCATTGGGTTGTTTAAAATGTTCACCGGCCCAAGGTGTCCTGACAACCACGTCTGTAAATATACATATTCATGTATAATAATTACTTCCATAAAACCCATTTGTAGGGTAGAACTGCTTGGCCAGGATGGCGACACCGACAACAGAAAACCGTTACACACGGGTAATGAGGGGATGGAGAAGCCAGGCTACGTTTATGAACTAGTATGTTACGAGACAATTTTAGCTTGTCTTCAAATAAAATGCTTACAAAATAACAGCCAAAGGAAGCAGGACAGAAAAGGATGTACGTGTGCAGGTACTTAATTATCTTTAAGTGTTTAAGTGAACACACCTACAGCATAAAGAGTTTAAAAAGGATCCATGGAAATGTTATCAACAGTCAACTATTAGTTGCAGATGAATGATTTTCATTTTTTTCTCAGTTTCCTGAGTTTTCGGTTTTGAGCATACATTTTTACAAGAAAGGAACTCTTCCTGAAGACAGTGGTCCCCAGCCCCGAGCCCCCGCCGGCGCACTCAGGCGGGAGCTCTGCTGCAGTCAGCGCCCCGGTGCCGTCTCAGCACAAGGACAGCAGTGAGCGCCCCGAGGGGGACCCTCACCCCCACTGCGTCCCCAGACACGGCCGGCGTCCGAGAATTCAGAACAAGCGGCTGTAACAACGAACAACGCTGCTCGCTCAAGGCGGCCTCGAGGGGGGGGCCGTGGAGACGGAGGCGGGAGCAGGAAGGAGCCGAGCAGGAAAGAGCCGCAGCGTGAAAACCAGCGGGAAGCACCGCCGAGGAAGAGGGCCTGCTGCGGCCCCTCCAGACAGAGGGCAGGACAGAGGCCCCTGTCCCGTGCCCCCGCGGGGGGGGGGGGTGGAGGAGCTGTAGGAGACAGAGGGGAGGGGAGTGCGTGATGAAGCCACTGGGGGCTTGGAAGGCAGGGCAGGAACAGGATTGAACTCGTACGTTCAGAACACGAGCCTGGTCACAAGGAGAAAGAAGAGTGACAAGCGAGGGCGGCAGCAGAGTGGCCAGCGCAGAGGCCACACAGCACTCATGCCGCGTGCCAGCTGCAGCCGGGGTCGCGCCCCGTGAGCAGCGGTGGAGAGCGCCAGGTACTTGGACTCCTTCGGACGAAGCACCGGAAGATGCCGGTACCGAGTGTGGAGGCTGAGAGAAGCAAGGGACCACGGACAAGCAGTGACGGGCGCCTGTGGGAGCGAGGCCGCGGATGGGGTGCCGCTCACCGGCGGAGAAGGACCGGGAGGTTTGAGAAGGAGAGCCCAGCCCTGCTCTGGCTGCGGTGCGTGCCAGACATGCACCAGACATGCACCAGACATCACCGCGGCCACGTCGGGTGAGCCTCTGGGGTCCAGGGAGGTCAGGGCCGGGGGACAGTCGACGGCAATGAACGCACAGTGTATTTTGACTACTGACTGCCTGAGATCACCTAGGGGAAAAGTGCAGGCAGGAGAGAAGGACCCTGGGTCTGAAGCCAAGTTTCGAGGTCAAGTGGGGGTGGGATGGGGGTGAGAAGTACTGGCAGGAGAGCCGGAGGAGGACTGAGCACCTATGGGAGAAACCGGGAGAGCGACGCCCTGGGGGCCGACAGCAGAAGGCGCCCCCAGTTCAGACAGAGGAGACACAGGCACTGGCCTAGGCCGTGTGGAGCCTAGGACACACGCGGCCCCTCCGAGGGCAGGAACCACACGGGAGCCGAGAGGAGAAGCCGGGGTGGCGGGATTACTTCCTCAAGAAACCGTGCTCGGAAGTGAAGCAGAAAGCTGGGCACGGGGGCTGGAGGGCACAGTGCAGCTGTTAAAAGCGGGAGCTGGGGTGGCGTGTCGGCCCTGCAGCCCCTGCCCCTCGGCCGCAACCAACCACAGCTTGAGCAGCCCCTTCTCAAAGGTGAAGGACTCGGCCATAGGCGAGACCAGCCAAGAGACAGCCCAGGTGAGTCCAAACCACACGGTACAGCTGTGAGCAAATAAGATGGGTGCTGTTCAATCTTAGTCCGTTACGTTCTGGGGTGGTTTGTCGCTGAGCAGGAGACAACCAGAATGAGGACACATTCCCCTACCTCGCAGACATAAGGGACAACTGTGGAGGCAACATGCCTGCAAAGGTAAGCCGGCAGATGCAGGAGAGGAAGGCCACCGTCCTCAGGGGCCACCTGGAGGAAACAGGCCGGTTCCACAGGGGACAAGCCCAGGACGCCCCGCTCGCGGGACACCGCACAACTCTGCACCGGAGTCCTTTCGCGTGTCACCACGTGACAGCACAGATCAGGACGACCACCGTCAGAAGCCACCGTGCCGGCTGCTCGCCAAGGGCTCCAGGAATACATTCCCAACGCCTCAGCCAGAGTCCTGGATCCCTCCCCAAACTCGGTCCTCCCAGGGGACGCCTGTACCCACCTTGCTTGTTGGTAATGCCGCCCCACTGTGAGCATCTCCTCCTAAATCGAAAGTCGTCTCCTGAACAATTCTGCCCGGATAAAAAAGGAAACACACAGAATTAATACCTCAAATGATAAGGCATCGTTTCGCTTCATCCAAAAGGAACAGCTAAATATCCCAATTTAGAGATCAAAAAGTCACTTTATTTTCAGCATATAAATCCCAGAATAAAAACGCTGTTAAAACTTTATGACCTCTTCTTACTGCTGTATACTGAATACTCTCAGGATCCTACTTCCTAAAACTATATTTTAACAACCATAAATGTAAAAGAACATCGAAGAACAAAGCGAGCTGCTTCACCCCACGACGGCATGTAACCGAAGAGCTCCGTGGAGGGCACCACGGGCCCGTGTGGCGACGCAGGGACAGCAGCACTGCCCCCGAGGACACGGCCCAGGAGCTGGGATACTTTTCCCCTAGAGCCAATCTAACAGGTTTCGAGAAGCTCCTGGGGACTGCCGCTCAGGCTACAGTACGGCCTGCGCAGCACCTGTGGGGCTCAGTCGGCTGGGTGTCCAACTCCTGAATCCGGGTCGGGTCACGGTTCATGGGACTGAGCCCCACTTCGGGCTCCAGGCTGACAGCGTGACGCGTGTGTGGGATTGTCTCTCTCTCTTTCTCTCTCTCTCTCTCTCACTCATTCACTCAATAATTATGTAAAGACATACTTTTAAACAGTCAATAACTTGGAGCGCCTGGGTGGCTCAGTTGGTTAAGCGTCTGGCTTTGGCTCAGGTCGTGATCTCATGGTTTGTGGGTTCGAGCCCTGCGTCGAGCTCTGTGCCGACGGCTCAGACCCTGGAGCCTGCTTCTGATTCTGTGTCTCCCTCTCTCTCTGACCCTCCCCTGCTGATACTGTCTGTCTCTCAAAAATAAATAAAAAACATAAAAAAAAATTTTAATAGTAACTTGAAGCAAGTTATGGTTCTTTGGCACAAACGAGGACAGATACAATCCGTTAATCCAGCCGAGGAGGGAGGCCGATAAAAGAGAAAAAAAGAGCCCTAAAAACATCTGAAGCCAAGAGGACGAGTTAGTGCTCACACTTCCTGGGCTTCTGGACGAGACAATCAAAGAGAATGTTAACCTCTTTTGTTACAACATTTGAGAGACCAGGTCTCTTTTCGCAGCACTATGGTAACTGTAAACTTGTGTTTAAGCCCAATCTATAGACTGAAACCACAAAGACATGCAAAAGTTCAAAACAATTCTCCAAATTAGAAAATCGGGCACAAATTCCTCCCCTGTCTCATCATTACAAACCTAAAACCTTCTTGAAATACTGGGGGCTCAGTCAGTCAAGCATCAGACTCTTGGTTTTGGCTCAGGCTGTATCTCATACTTTCATGAGTTCAAGCCCCAGGTCGGGGTCTGTGCCCACAGTGCAGATCCTGCTTAGGACCCTCCCTCCCTCTGTCTCTTCCTACCCCTCGCCCGCTTGTGTGCTCCCCTCAAAAAATATATGAACATTAAAAAAAATAACTGCAAAATAATATCACTTTAAAATAGTAACTTGAGAAAGTAGAAGCGTCACTGAGAGCTGCATCTTCTCACCTCTTCTCTGTCACCAAGACAGTCACAAAACACAGAAACTGTTCTCCTGGTTTCTAACGGTCTGAATGGGGAACTCAGTTTAGTTATTCTTTATTCTCTCTCTGGAAATGCAAACAGAAGTATGAGAGGTCACCTCCCTCTGTCATCTATCAAAGCTATTTACACACCTCACCCATCCCTAACGCTCCTCACGCCCTCTTATCGACGTAGAGGTAGCGGCCGAGGCCTTCCTGACTCCACCTGTAACTACCATCCTAGATGACAAATCCCCTCAACACCATGCAAAGCTCATTATTTTTTTTCCCAAAGCTGACAAAGCTTTAAAATTTAACATGGACTCATTTGTACTGGATTCTGGATATGCTAGGTGGTAACAAAGTGACTTTACTCATGGCTTTGATGACATTATTTAAATATGACCTTTGAGGGAAAGACCAGGTCTTGGTCGTCTCGGCACTCAGAGCACAATGACACGGGACACAGGTGCTCCATGAATACAGACTAGATACGCACCCAAGTGAAGAGACGAATGAGTGCGTACAATCCCCACACTGACCATCGTCAAACTGTGTACCCTGCTAGTGTGCCACTCACTGAGGCTTTGAAGACACAGACCCTGAAATCTGCAATTAAGAATACATGTACCATGTATCCCTCGAGGAACTAGAAAAACAAAGCCGAAAGTTACTCCAGAGAAGGAAAAATAAAATAAAATGACATCAGAAATAAAAAGAGGAGACTTTACAACTGATATCCAGAAATACAAATAGTCTAACAGCCTACTATGACAAACTATATACCAACAAACTGGACAATCTCAAAGAAATGGATAAATTCCTAGAAACATACAAACTACCAAGGCTGAATCATAATGAAATAGAAAACTAAACAGGTCAATTACTAGTAAGGAGATTGAATCATTAATCAGAAACCTCACAACAAACAAAAGTAAAGGGTCAGATGGCTTTCCCAGTGACTTCTACCAAATATCCAAAGAGGTACTTACACCAATCCTTCTCAGACTCTTATAAAAAATAAAAGATGAGGGACCTTTTCCAAACTCATTTCATAAGACCAGCATTACCCGATACCAAAACCAGAGAAAGGCACTACAAGAAAGGAAAATTAAAGAATATCACTGATGCACACAGATGCAAAAATCCTCACCAAAATATTAGCTGTGGGGAATAAGTTTAAGAACTCCCTGAGCTTGCACCAGTGGGTTAGCAAAGCTTAGGGTGGATAATCACCACAGGCCGAGAGCTTCTGAGAGCAGGTAGAGGTGGAAAGCCCCCACAGCAGGACGAAAACCCCAAGAGATCATTAGTGAGAAAAATGCCTTGTTGACCCTGAGGTGGCATGCTTTGTCTTAGCGCCTAGAGAAGTTCAGATATACAGATTTAGCACCTGCTGCCTGCAGTAATCAGTCATCTCCTTGGCACTGCGATTTTGTTTTGTATTGACCCAAACCCCAAACACCACAGATCTTCAAACCCCCTTTCTCTCACACACATGAGCTAACAATCACTGTTTTACTGTCTCTTTATGCATGTCTATCACATCTGTGAGCCTTCTGATACTAATAAATATGGGGACCCTTACTTGGGACTCTTTCTCCTCCCTGGCATTAGCCTCTCTCATATTCAATTCTGCATCCACTCTCTTGCTGGATAAGAGACAACTCCAGACTCAAAGCTGTGACAATTAGCAAACTAAATTCAACAGTATATTAAAGGGATCAGACCATGATCAAGTGGATTTATTCCAGGGATGCAAGAATGGTTTAATGTCCATAAACCAGCCAATAGGATCCAGTATATTAACAAAACAAAGGGTAAAATATGACCAACTCAGCAGATGCAGAAGCAGCCTCTGACAAAATTTAACATCCATTTGTGACAGAAACTCCCAACAACACGGGTATGGAGGGAATGTGCAGAAGAAAGGCCACACCCGACATGACCACAGCTGACAGCACACTGGACGGGGAAGAGACGAAAGCTTTCCCTCTCAGAGCAGGAACCAGACAAGGATGCCCCTCTCAGCACTTTAATTTCACACAGTTCTGGAAGGACTAGACAGAGCACTTGGCAAGAAAAAGAAAGAAGAGGCATCCAAACTGGAAAAGTAGAAATAAAAGGTCACTATTTGCAGACGACATGGTGTTATCTATAGAAAACCCTAAACACTCCATCAAACAAGTATTTAATAAATAAATGCAGTAAAACTGGATACAAAATCAATACACAAAAAATAAGTTGCATTTCTATACACTAATAGTGAACCATCAGAAAAGCAAATAAATAAAGTGAATAATTCCATTTACAATTACATCAAAAAGAATAAAATACATAGGAATAAATTTAACCAAGGTAAAAAACCTGTACGTTGAAAACTACAAGCCATTAATGAAATAAGCTGAAGACACAAGTAGATGAAAAGATATTCCATGCTCATGGATTGGAAGAATTAATATTGTTAAAATGTCCATACCAACCAAAGCCATCCACAGACTCCACGCAACCCTTATCAACATTCCAATGGCATTTTTTACAGAAACACAACATAGTCAAAACTGGTACAGAACCACCACAGAAGACTCCGGCAGTCAGAGCCGTCTGGAGAACAAGAAGAACAGCCGGAGGCATCACGCACTCGGACTTTACACTACGAAGCTACGGTAATAAAAAAAAGAATGGTATTAGCATAAAACACTGACAAAAGGGCAGATCAACAGAATAGAATAGAGCCCAGAAACAACCCTAAATATCTATGGTCAATTAACTTACAACAAACATGTCAAGAATATATAATGGAAAGTGAAGTCTCTTCAATAAATGCTTACTGGGAAAACTGGACAGCCACATGCAAAGGACTGAGATGGGACCACGGTCTTAACCCTAACACAAAAATTACCTCAAAATGGATGACAGAATTCACAGGAGACCTGAAGCCATTAGGAAACTCCTAAAGGAAACCCAGCCGGCAAGCCCCTAGGTCCTGCTGGCTTTTGCATCGGACACCAAAAGCAAAGGCACCAAAGGAGAAACAAAGAGGACTCCATCAAGTTAAAAGATCTTCACAGAACAAAGGAAACCGTCAACAAAATCAAAGGGCATGAAATCTGGAATGAAAGAAAATATTTGCAAACCACACATCTGATAAGGGGTTAATATTAAAAATATGTAAGGAATTCACAAACTCAACAGAAAACAACCAAAACAATCTAATTAAAAAATGGGCAGAGAATCTGAAGATCTTTTTCCAAAGAAATACAGATGGTTGTCAATAAATGCATGAAAAGATGCTCATCACTAATCATCAGGGAAATGCAAATTAACCACAATGAGGGGCACCTGGGTGGCTCAGTCGGGTAAGTGTCTGACTTCCGCTCGGTCATAGTTCCAACCCCGAGTCGGGCTCTGTGCTGACGGCTCAGAGCCGGGAGCCTGCTTCGGATTCTGTGTCTCCCCTTCTCTCTGCCCCTCCCCTGCTCGCACTCTGTCTCTCTCAAAATAAACATTAAAAAAAGAGTAAGACTAAGATTTCATCTCCCCCTGTTAGAACGGCTATTCCTGAAAACGCTATCAAGCGCTACAGAAGAGGAGAGACCGCGGTTGGCAAGGACGTGGAGGAGAGGGCGCCCTGGAGCCCTGCCGGCGGGAACACGGGTTTGGGCAGCCATCACGGAAAACTGTCTGGAGGCCCCTCAAAAATTAAGAACAGAAGTCCCATATGATCTAGCAATTTCACCCTGGGCATTTACCTGAAGAAAATGGAAACAGGGACCTGAAAAGCTGGATCTGCACCCCCAGGGTCACCGCAGCACTATTTACAACAGCCAAGATACAAACACAACCTACATGTCCCTTGACATATAAGTGAATAGTCACGGTGTGTGTACACGTACGCACACGCACACACACACACACACACACACACACACGAATATTACTCAGCCAGAAGAAGTCTGCCACTCGCTACAACACGGATGGACCCTGAGAGCCCCGTGCTAAGTGCAAGAAGCCAGACCGAGAAGCACAAATACGTCTACCTCACTTACACGTGGAACCTAAAGCAATGAAACCAACAACAAAGGCTCACAGACACAGAGAACAGGCTGGCAGCGGCCCAGGGCAGAGGGTGTGAGGTGGGTGAAGTGGGTCACAAGGTGGAAGCTGCCAGTTATGAAATAACGAACGGAAGTCCCGGGGACGTGATGTGCGGCGTGGTGACTGCACTCACGACTGCGCTGCAGACCCGAAAGCTGCTGAGAGGGTTCCTCTTGCAAGTTCTCACCCCAAGTAAAACTCGTCACGCGCACGCCTGGTGACGGATGCCGCCTGGACCGCGTGGCCACCTAGCAACGTGCGCCAGCAAGGCGCCAGGACGCCGTGCGCCTGAAGCTGAGGCGCGTCGTTTGTAGCTCAAGTACAAGCATATACACGCATCTCTGGGTGAGAAAAAAACCTGGGTTATTGATCTAGAAATTTATTTAATAGTTTGACAACAACAAAATTAAGTATTTATAAAGAAATGACAGCTCTTTCTAATCTAGGAATGCACAGGAGAGCACTGGTATATTCAACCAGTGAGCAGGGTCACCAGGTTTGCAGGAAAACGATGTGATAACAAACATGAAGTTTCCCAGCACCTTCCTGTCGAGGAAACCTAAGCCACGTCCCTGAGGTGACCCCTGCTTCTGGCCAGAGAGACGACGAGGAGGCGACCGCCGGCCTCCAAAGCAGGGAGCACTACAGCCGAACAGCGCGAGTGATCTTGCCACGGAAAACCTCCCGGCGCAAGCCTGGAGGGCTGGCGGCGGCGGCGCAGAGGCCACCTGAGGAGGTGCGCCCACGCTCAGCAGTGGGTGCAGACCCAGACCGTTACCTCCACCCCCAGCGGACAGAGGACCTGAGACTGAGGGGTAAAGCACATCTGGGGGTAACTGCAGGGGCTGCTGGAACCCAACACGGAACACACCAGAAGAAACCGCATCACGGGATCGTGTCTTTGGAATGAGAGGAAAGAAGGGCCTCAGGCAGGCAGAGCGGGCTGGTGCTGAACGAAAGCCGCAGAGCTGAAGAAAAGCTGAGGATTAAAATGGAAAACATTAAAATAATAATTAAAAATGAAATGAAATGAAACAGAATGGAACAAAACCAGTGGAGCAGGACAGTCTGCGGACGAGGCTCTGCACAGGTCACGACATGGGACAGGACATGCGGACATGCCTGATAAATAAATACAACCTTAAAAAAGGAACATAAAAAAAGGTCCTTCCAGACACAAAGCGAAAGGGTGAGGTCAGATACACATTCAGCTTCAAGCTGGAAGAGCGTCCAACGCAAACGGACTCTTGTAAGCAGTCACGGCACCTGCTTCCCTCGGGGACTGCACTGAGGGACGGGCCCTCAGTGGAAACTCAGAGCCGGAGGGGAAAGGACCAGCCTGCGCCCCGTGAGCACGTGCGATGACCCCCAAAGTGTCCACGTGCAGAGACATCGCGTCTTCTCTTGTACCCGCTGCCTCTGATCCCCTTCCTCGGCAGGAACTCCCCGACAGAGGAGGCACAGAGCACCCGCGGGCACCGTCACCATAGGCTTTACAAAGCCGAGGAACTGGCAAGAGACCAGAACGAAGCCAGCAGGAGTTGGCGCCCGCCGCCCACATGAGCTCTGGGAGGCGGGCAGGACACAGGCAGGCCAGGCAGCGCAGAGTAGGGCCCTCGTGCTGTTCCCCGCACGCTCCTGGGGCAGAGCTCCTGTGACGGGCCCTCTGGTGGCCGTCAGCACCAGGAGCGCTGCTTTCCCATGGCCTGTGCCCTCGCCACTGGGCGGGACGGTAACAGAGTTGCCAGACAGAGTGTGCTTCGTACAAAATGGTCAGTGTGGTGACGAAGCCCTGCTCCCTCCCCGCTCACAAGTTTTAGGAGAGGCTAGATTCGCAGGGAAAAGCACAGCCAGCACCTCTGTGTGCGGGCTGTGTGGGCGGTGGGCGCGCCCGGCAAGGTCTCGGAGCAGCGCTAGGGGGAGCTGAGACTCTTCGAACTCCATAAGGAGCCCAGCCTGCGGCTCACCACCGAGGACAGAAACAAGACCGCAACAGAAATTTCACGCGGGATCGCTACAGAGAATAGCACAGTTCTTTCTAAAACAATCAAGTGTTGGCCAGAAAGACAAAATCTGAAAATAATTTAAAAAACAGCCACAACTTCCAATTTTAAGATCAAGTCAAGACCTCTTTCTCCCTCCCTCCTCTGAAGCCAGCCCACATCAACAAGAAACAACCCCACTTGGAATTTTTAAAAATAAGACCACCTGTGATACTGTAGGCCTGAGTCAGATCACTGCTCACATACGCAGACGCCCTAAAACGCACACGGCAGACATGTAATTACCCAGGCTTCTGTCGGGGGCCCTTGGCCGCCAGGCCTCCGTCCACGGGCCTCTTGGCCGCAGCGTGGTCCTGGCTGGGGTCCACAAACTTGAACACGTGTGACGCCCCAAACTGCACTT
Source organism: Helogale parvula (assembly GCA_004023845.1). Classification (NCBI taxonomy): domain Eukaryota; kingdom Metazoa; phylum Chordata; class Mammalia; order Carnivora; family Herpestidae; genus Helogale; species Helogale parvula. Next base: position 19,416 of record PJEM01007104.1, on the reverse strand, counting down.
TCATCCCGCTCTGCAGCATGGTGGTCTCCGAGATGCGCTGTCCTTCCACATAGGTCTCGGCGTCCATGCTTCTCGGTGTGACAGTGACAACCCCATCCATATTCGTGAGGTCACAGTGATGGGGCTGAATCCCTGATCCGAACAGCTAAAATAAAATCAAACAAACAAACTTCATCATAAAGGACCCAGTATTTAAAAAGAGAACTCTGGGGACACCTGGGAGGCTCAGTCAGTTAAGCGTCCGGCTTCCGCTCAGGTCATGATCTCACGGTTCGTGGGTTTGAGCCCCGCATCAGGCTCTGTGCTGACAGCTCAGAGCCTGGAGCCTGCTTAGGATTCTGTGTCTGCCTCCCTCTCTGAACCTCCCCTACTCGTGCTGTCTCTCTCTGTCTCTCAAAAATAAATTAAAAAAAAAAAAAGAGCTCTGGGTACTTTTTAGTGGATTTCCTCCCAACAGTACAAAAATAAACAGTAAAAATAATGTCAAAATAAGTGAACACATTAATTTTAGCATCCAGTAACTTGATTTAAGACATACTGAGTTGAAAAGCACACAGTTACCTAAAACATTTACTAAATAATTAAGAATAAATCTGTACAGATCATTAGGATTACACACTGTGTTTATCTGTCTTACTGCTGTGCCGAAGGAAGGGATGTTAGAACAGAGAATGACACTAATGACCTGACCCGTCATTTGCCATCGGGATATGACAGCACAGGGGAAAGGGTAGTCTGCCAGAAGTCAGCTGAGGTCAATCTGGGAATGAACCTGGCCTTTTCTTTTCATTAAGTACCTGAGAACCACATCCCGCTAACACTCTAACCACTATTCCGGGGGCACCCACAGGTACAGGCATCAGACCCACGGCTGCGTCCTCTAACCCTGAGACAGACCCATGACGTTATCACCACCTTCTGGAGAAAAGGAGACCGTGTCAGAGGAACACAACGACCACACCAGGTTTCTAGAGGTGAAGAATGGACCTAATCTCTGTCTGCTCTGCTCACGCTGGAGCCAAGGAGAGTGGCCCAGAGCACACAAGTCATTTATGTTAAACTAAAAGATGAAGTCTTTCCTTTCTGTCCATTCCTTCAGCGGCTGCCGTGCGGCCGGCCCTGCCCCCTCCCCCGAGCCCTCACCCGCCACAGCTGCCGCGCACCTGGATGGAGTTCTCCTCCAGCTTCTCGGTGCCGACCTCAGTCACGCTCAACTGAAGGCGGTAAAGCTTGGGCTTATCCCTGGAGTCAGAACCATCTGTGAAAAGAAGGAGAACAGAGCTTCATTGGTAAAGCGTTATGTTCTGGTCGTGTTATTTGAAACAAACAGGCCAATAAAGCAAACAAAAGGTTGTTTTAGAATGAATGACAGTTCTCAATTCTTAGATTTCTTATCAAAGAACTCCCCAGATTTTACCATGCAGTTTAACTAAGTGGATACAGACCATTCAAATCAAGAGGCAAACACACTTCTGTTCAATGTGACCTAAGGTGCCAACGTCATCATCCATGACCAACATTTTCTTACCACATAAAAAGAAATTTCTCCGCCACATGGCCCTGGATTTTTGTTAACGATTCTGGAGAGCAAATAATTCTATTACAGATGAAGATCACTGACACACACGGACCTTCCCTCAACCAGGTCACTCTCCAGCGGACCTGCCGCACAGACCGCTGTACGCACGGACCGGGCACAGCGGGATCCCCGACAGGGGTTTTCAATGTGCAACCTCACGGCTCGTCCAGACCTTCTGGACCAAAATCTCTGGGGATGAGGCCCACACGCGTCTTCTGAAAAATCCCCCCAGGTTCCAACGCCCACTTCTGACATTCAGCTCCTGTCAGAACGACCGTTACGTGTGCTTAGCTCCATGGGGACTTGGGAAGGGACTGGGGACAGAAAGGGAAACTGGGTTACGTATCATTTTATACCTCTGTGAAGTGCTGAAATTTTTAATTTCCCTGTGCACGAATTTCTATGATTGGGATGGGGACGGCAGGGGGAGAAGGGAGAAGATGAACCACCACCAAGACATCTGGTCATTTACACCCAGACGTTTACTCGCTTCTCACCTACTGTGCTCAACCCAACCCAGAGCATCGCCCAAAGAAGTCTTCTGCTTTCAGAGCCGTGAACGTGCACAGAGCACGAGAGGCAGGACCAGTGAGTCATGGCCGCCTCCGGGCCGTGGCCATCCGCCTAGTTCGGGGAAATGCTGTGCCAAGTCCTTGAGAGGCCGAGCAGAGTCTCTCTACGTCGCTGGCACGTTAATAACCCGCAGCCTCACTTACTAGGCGGGGAGTCACAATCCCTGGCCACTGGCGTCAGGACACGGCGCGGAGAGCTGCCCAAGTTAAACGCCGGGCGCAAGGCCGGGCTTGAGGCTGCAGAAGTCTCGCAGCTGTGGTGCGGCCCGAACTCCCACAGGAGACCCCGTGAGAACACCAGCTCTCCCCGTTGACTGAGTCAGAGTGCACAACACTCCGACACACCCCCACCTGGCATGTTCCAGACACCTGTCACATCGGGACGAAAGTGACCTGTATCGAGGGACACGACTGCTTATGCGAACGGGAAAACCGGCCCATCGTCTGCAGCGCTTCACAGCCGGGGCGTTCTCGTCACGTGTGGGGGCAGCTGCAGCGTTTTTTAAAACCGTGTTATTTCAACCTCCACTCCAAGTCCTGGCTCAAAATGAGGCACTGGAACCATCCGGGGCTTTCCCTGGACGCGGGCAGTTCCATTCCAGACCTGCTGACTCCAAGCCCCCTAGGAATGTCTGGGATTCCGCTGGCTTTGAACAGCACAGGCACCCCAAAAAACACCCCGTCAGGAAACACCGCGGACCCCTTGTCTTTGCGCTGCTCTTCCTAGCGCTCGGGGTTCCTATTTACTTGCCGCCCCCTCTCCGAGCTCCTTGGCGGCTCGATTTCCTAAAACCTCTCTTCGTCTTGGCATTCAGTACGGTGTCTGGTCCACAGCATGCATTCAACAAAGATTCAATTTATGAACAGCGAATAGTTAATATTGGAAAATGAAGAAAATAACAATGAAATACGGTCACACACAAATTACACAAATGAATTACAAAGAAAAACAAAAGAACTAAATAGATGAAGAAGAACAATGATTTCAACACAAAGTGGAAAAATACAGGAACATGAAAAATACCTGTTTGGGGTGAAAGAAAAACCTGACACTAACACTGTCCTGCATCCTGACCACTCCTAAGGGGTGTCTTGGGAGCTACGACGTGGACAGGACGCACTTCGCTATGTCAGCAGAGCCACAGGCATAAACAGACAGGAACGCTCAGACCCGCCCGCCCCGCCTGCCTCCCGTTCTCACGGGGCTGGAAACCCCCGGATGGCGGGTCAGAGGGAGCGGCCCGGCGCCTCCGTCCTTACTACACTTCGCAGTACCGGGAAACACAGAGAAAGTCTTCAGGAGTAGATTCTGAGTGACACAAACAGCAGCGACTGAACTCACTAGACGCAGTGGAGTTTGGCTGGAGCTGGGGAGTACGGGCAGGGGGAGGCAGGTAATGTTCAAATAACGGCATCTTTCTGGAATAGCTCACTGCCTTCTTTTTTAAAAAAGGACAGGGACCAGCTCCTGGGTATTAAGGACACAGAAGCGGGCTGCTGCATCTTCTCCCCTCCTCACGGGTGCTCCGCAGGCCCCTCCCTTCCGCTGAGCACCTGTCTGCCGCCGCCAGGTCACGCCCGGAGCACCTCTGGGAGCGCGACACGTCTAAGTGACTCCCTCAAAGAACATGCTTCCACCAGGCTTTCTTTTACTGTCCTAACAGACAATAGAAATATATAAAATATTCATGTAGTTTAAAATTCAAAAGGCAGAGAAAGTATACAACGAAAAGCACCCTTCTTTTCCTGGCCGAATTCTCCACCCAGAAGCAGATCTTTAAGATCTCTTCAATGCATATACAATTAAGCAACTCAATACACATTATTTTTCCTTCTCCTTTTTTTTTTTTTTTTTGGACAAACATCAGAACGCTCTGTAGGGCTGACAAATGAAATACGTGCCATCTAGCCAAATGGCCAACCACTGGGGCCCACTCACACACACAGACTGGTGTTTCACCTAAGACTCAAATGTCTCTGCATGTCCTGAATTCTGTCAACCTGCTACTCTTAAACTACTATTCACACTCCTCTACATCTTGTTTCTCTGCTTTTGCTTTTTTTTAAATTAAATTTGAGATATAACTCAAAGTTTTCTTAGTATTCTGAATATGAAGAAAAAACAAACCATTATGAACATGGCATAAGAGCACCCTCCCTCTACAGCAGTCCTGTGCCTCCAATCCCGCTTCTGCCTCTGCTCACTTCCCAGGGTGAAACCTCTGGAAGTCGGTTTGTCACATGAAATGTCGTTTTTGCCGCCCCTCTTAGGAAAGAGGGAGGGGTGTGCTCATTCAGAGAAGGCTGCCCCGCAGAGTGTTTCCTGCGCCCGGGGGGTGGGGACTGAACGTACATTCACACCCCCACAACGTACACCTTAGTGAGTCGATGTAACAGATAAGAAACTATCACATTTTTGAAGCTTACTGAGACAGAGCTGACAGCATGTTCTCACCATCTCTATTTGGAAATCCAAACTAGCTCTCTTCAAATAAAACTGGAAAACTAAAAACACTCTAGTCAAACTTGAGAAGTACATGCTTTTTTTTTTTTGATAGGCACCAGGCAAGAGAGAAAATGCATCTCCTTCCTAGCGCTCCCTAACGTTATGGTATGAAATTAACACATGAGAACATTAAAGAATCCTTTTCAGGAAAACACACACACAAACACACACACACACACACACCAAATCTTAGACTCTACACATATAGAAGTAACAAAAGAGGTGATAAATATCACTTGCTTATGTTTTTCAAAAAGAACAAAAGCCAAAATTCCAAGTTCAGTTAATATTCAATGAAAACCTGTACAATCATTTCGGAGAAAATGCAACAAATACATAGAAGACGCTAAAAGGTGAGTAAACTTTCTACAGCATGGGAGAGCACTAGATGGTTACGTTAGCACGTAGAAACATAATGTTCAAAATATAAAAACAGACAAGATAAATATTTCCATAAAACCAAAAACTAGCTGCAGGATGGAACGGGACGAAGACAGACGTACAAATGTGAGAAGCGTGTTCTAAGTAAGGAAGCAGGTCTCTGCTAACCGGAAACAGACCTGACCCAGGGGGACGGAGAGAACCCGGGGCATGCCCCAGCGCCGGCCAAGGCCTGGGCTCGAGGTGGGCTCCCCGCCCCTCCGGCCTCCCAGACGCTGTCAGAGGCACACGCTGACTGGGACAGTCCCTCCCCGCCGCATTACAGTACCGCCTCTGCTTCTGGGTCCCCTTCTTACCCACCGCCCTCTCTCTCTTCCCTCCGTCCCCTCCTGCCCCGCCTTCTCCAGGCTTCCTAACCTGGCGGGGGGCGGGGGGCGGGGGGGACCGACCCCCCCACCCTTCTTCAGCCCAATCTCTCTCTGAGGAGCCAGACCTGTCTGTAAAATGAGCTCCTCTGAAATGCACTGAACGCTGCATACGGAGCACTTACTGATGGGGATGAAGTGACAGGACAGTACATCTCTGAGAAACAAGCGATCTGTGCCCACTCACACCCGCATGCAAAGAACGTGGGGTCAGGTGCTCCACTAGCCCGAGCCCGGCAGCGGCAGGAAGCATAGCATTACCTTCGTGAGCGTGATAGCCGTAGTACGCAAAGTGGCTCCTTCGCCCTGGGACTAGACACGCGTGCGCGGGGCCCAGGTGAAGGCGGCGGCGGCAGGACAGAGGCCGTGCGGGGCGCGTAGCGTGAAGAGGGGAGGAGGAGAGAGACAGGAGAGGGTGAGCTGCAGGAGGACACTTTCAAGGGAGGAGAAGCATGTCTCACCCGCGGCCCTGGGGCTGTGAGGACAGGACAGCAGCACTCCGGGGGGCGGCGTGAGTGTGAGAGAGCAGTGCACACTGTTAAGGAAACACCGAGACAGACACCAGGTGAGTCCCCAAGCAGCAGGAGGGCAAAGTTAGTTCATCGGACAGAAGACGACCCCCCAGCGCTGGCGACCTCCTTCTGTTAAAAGAACACATTCAAATCTAAATCAAAGAATCACATGACTTTTTGCCACTTCTCTGTCTCTCCAAAAGCGAGGGAGGACAGTCTGAGCATTCCCCCACCCCTCCAAAATCTCCCACCCATCGACACCGAGCCTGAGCCCGGGGCCGGCCTTGGGCTTGTGTCTGGCTGGTATCTCATCCAGCGGAAACACAGCACCGACCTGCCCAGGACACACCTGCATCCACCAGCGTTATTTCCTCATAAATGAAAAGAAATCCGTTGCATTCAGCACGCTGACTGTGCTCAGCTAATAATAACGTGAACGTCCAGAGACCTTGCTGTGGCCCAGGGGACAGCCCGGCTCTCAGCCCTGCGGCCGGCGGCCCGTTCACCCTGGGGACCGCGGGGCCGATGTGACTCACAGGCTCTTGTGGAACAACGGGTAGGGAGGCTACCTGGGGGGCAGCCCTTGGCCCTCGGGAGGGAGGCCAGACCACAGGGAGTCACGGGGACGTGCGCGCATGGCGTCCTGATGCGCTCTCCTCCGGGAGTCGGCTGAGGGCAGGGACGGCCTCCTGCGCCTCGCTCTCCCGGGAGCAGCAGCTCCGTCACGTGAGTAAGGGCGGCCGAGCGCCGGGGAGGAGGGACATGCCCGTGTCAGTGGCCGGTGACAGCCGTGCAGCCCTGTTACCGGGCCCCGCGCTCTGCCCACGCCTGCACCACTGCTGCACGTGCAACAGGGTGGCCACGAGCATGAAGTGCGCAGCAAGGCCGGCCGTGCTCCCGGGACCGGGCTCCGTCTGCTTGGCCGAGCCCGTCCCGAAGGCCCAGACCAGGGAGGGCCTGACATGTGCTAAGGACCAATCAATGCTTGTCACACAGAGGAAGGCGTGCTTGCCCTGGCCGTGCTGCCCACGCAGGCCGCCTTCCCGCCGTCCCCCGAACGTGACCCGCTGTCAGCTACTTCTCGGTCCCCTCCAGACCGCCACGCCTAAGTCCTCACATCTTGAGATCCGGAGAAGCGATCGTTAGTTCCTAGCATGCGATGCACGCTTTCCAAGAGCAGACCCAGAGCCCAAAGATCCTAAAAACGCTGAAGTTCCAACACACCGGCTGGCCCTCAGGTGCTGCCTGCCACCGCCTCAGACGGCCACCGTGCGCACGCGTCCTCCGGTCACACAGTGATACCGGGCCGTGGCTGCGAACCACAGCGAGAAGTTGGCGTGAACTTCTCAGTCAGAGAGCTGGGGGACAAAGCCACACTCACACCCCCCACAAACAGTGCGTCCACTCTGACAACTGCTCAGACGTGACTGCGTATAAACACTACCACCGGCCGCTCACCGCCACTGATCGGGAGTTCGAGAATCGGCTGAAACACGACGCTTTCCGCATCCGCAGAGCCCGTGTGCGCCACGGGCTGCGGGACCACGTTTCGTAAACACAAGTAAGCGCCCAAGAATCAAAGGAGGGAAGGACAGGACTCCCGCCCGAGCCACTACGGACGGTCCCGAGAGCACTGTGGTCTGCAGCTTCCTCGGTCCTGGCTACCTGAGCTTCACGTGAAAGCTGTGCTGCCATCCCGTTCCTCAGAGCAGCGCAGATCACGGTGACGCTCTACCGTCTGGACCCAGTGAATGAAAAAGGACTTCGTTTGGCTGAATGACAATCAAGATGTCACATACGTGTATTTACGTGCATCACATACATGCACGTTTTACGCTACATCAGGTGTGTGCATAAAACACTGCTCTAAGCACGTCCGTGTCCTCCTCCACCTCCTGGCTAACTCAGCACAGCCTCAGCTTAGGAGGGGAGCTCTAAAAAGAAACCGAGAATGAACGTGAGAAGAAACTCAGTCTGTTATAATTCTAAAACCAAAGGCCCTTCCTCTGATAGAAGGATCACTTCGACGTACTATTCCGTTTAAAGGTACCAACCCGCTGCTGGTACATTAAACGACAGGACACTTACCCACACGTACTTGCTTGTACGAAATGTGCCCTAAGAGTACATTTCAGTTTGTCATTTTTAGGAAACGCAGTATTTTCTAAGGTTATGTTGGAAACACAATTTTTAAAGAAGTGGATCATTTAAACTTCTCCTTAAACTCGTGATATTCACGGTTTTAGATTTTGTTTTTCAATGTTCATTTTGATCCATGCAAACTTTATATATAAATATACATGTCCTACATGACCTCAAGGTTCTGGGTTTTTTTTAATGAACGTCATCTTACGAGAGTAACTTTTTTGAAAAGAAACGGCCTACAGACGGCTCTCAGGCCGCAGAAAAGCAACGTCAGTACACGTCTAGAACCAGAGCGACGCCCCCGGCCGAGCGCTCACCTGGGCTCAGCTCCACCAGGTAGGGCAGCTTCTCGGGCGGCAGGGCCGAGCCGTAGCCGGAGCCCTCGGCTCGCTCCCTGCCCTTCGCCAGCTTCCCGTCGCTGTGCTTCCTCGTCTTCTTCGGGACGTAGTCTGGCGGCCTCCGCTTCAGCTGAAAGACTAAGACCCCTAGAACAGAACGCCGTGAATCATCAACCAGCCTCAAACCGGTGAGCACGGCTGAGTGACCGGTGGTCAACTCCCCTGAGATTTACCAGGAAAAGATAATTTAATGACATCTTTCAAGGAATGACTGAGTGAGGCTTTACCCAACGTACACTTTTACTCAGTAGAGGAAATATTAGTCACTCATATTCGGAAAAACTCTGGAAGCAATCTGCAAAGATTATTTTAAGTCAACAACTACCTAAGCATATTACATGCTTGAGAAACACCAGCGCATCAGTGTTAAGAATAAATGAACGTTTATGTTGGTAACTAACCTGATGGTAAGTGTTTTTATACACGCACACTCCCCCGTGCATACATACTACACACAAATTTATTTTCAGGGGATTTGATTTTTATTTACTTCAACTGAACTAACTCAGAATTGAATGCAATTCGATTTTATAATACAATTTCACTTTAAACGGTCTAGAGAAAGTACTAAGCAAGTGTACCTTTTAACCCCCAACGCACGTTCTAGCCCTGACAGGATGAACCGGCAGCAAAGTTTTAGGTCTTTATGACACAAGACCTTCCACTGAATGACAGCTCATCGTGTGAGGGAGCAAGAAAATGAGACTTCGTCCAAACACAGCTCTCAGCCCGCTCTGCTCGGAGACAATGCGGGACGTCAACAGTGAAAAGTCTGGTCCGTTACGTGAAACGACTGAGTGACGGACAACCTTCGGGGCCGCTGCAGGCGCCCCCGCCCGCCCGCTCCACACGGACAGGACGCCCCTGCCGAGGCGGAGCCGTGTTCCTCCACGTGACGCTGTGCTGACCCGGACAAGGCGCTCCTACCGCTCTGGGCCCGCGGCCCAGCTGCACACGGGCTGAGGGTGGCCCTCAGGACAAGCGGCCAGAGGAGCCGTTCGGCAAGTCTAGGGCGGGGGCGGACAGCCACGCCTGGTCTTCCGGCCCCGACAGCGCCGCCCCGACAGTCACACAGCTATCGGGATCACAGAAACGATTCTTTTCCAAGTAAAATCCTCCTTTACCTTTGTCACCTGGCCACTCCCTGAAGATCTGTAAAGGACACTCGTCATCATCAAGGATGATCTCTTTAGCCCCTTTTTCATCCGAGTGCTGGGCTCCCGGTGGAAGCATGACCTGCGAGAACAAACACTTAACTGTGACGACACCAGGGTTCACAAACAAGGCCTCCGGCAGACAGAAGCCCCGGCAGAACGAAACTGGCCAGGCCCGACTGGCGGCCCTCGGGAGCGCCGCGTCCACTTGCTTGCTTCTCTGGCCCCAAAAAGAACCAGTTGAGTAAATTTTTTTTAAACAAAGTCTTCTATGGAAGGCCCGTATGTACTGGTCAGATTGTGAGCAATTTCCTAAGGAAATATCACTCTGCTGTGGCTCAATCACCTGGTCCCTAACCCGCCTGCTCGTTATCCAAGAACTGTTTTTGCAAAGTAACTTCCTCTAAAGCGAGCTCCCTCAGAACCACCACCACATAAGAACAGAAGAGAGCAGCCTTCTCTTGTAGGCGGCCTCTTTACCATTAAATTTAACCAGACCCTTTAGATACACCACAGGGAGTGTCTGTTTTAAAATACTGTATTCATGACCCTCTTAAAACCCATCGCGCCGTATTACTTTTTACTTTATGGCTTTATGGTAGCCAATGAGTGCTCTGAATCACTTGAGAAAGCCCCAGTAACACAGCGCAAACACGCGGGGGCCGGCGGCCCGTGGCCTCACACACCTGCCGGACCACCCTTTCCTCACGCGAATTCAGTACTAAGGCGTCAAAACACAACTAAAGAGAGTAAGAGAAGCCAAGCCAGTGGCATCTGAAAATCACGGTCACCCCCCGCCCCCGGACCGCAGCAGAGCCCTGCGCACAGGCCCCCCACCCCCTACCCCAGACGCAGCCTCCTCCTCCCGGCAGCCGGACTGCACTCTCCTACCGAAGCCCGGAATCTCCGCGCACGGCTGCAAGTTACCTTAGAAAGACACGTGCGTAACACCACATCCTCTCGCTAAAGTAATTAATTTTTCCTCGTACTGCTTTGTACTGAATTTAGTGTCGGGCTTAGAACACAGTTCAGGACCTGAATTTCACTCTTCTGCGTCCCAATCTTTGTCACGCACCCTGGCAGATCCGGCTACGTGGATCTACTCAACGCTCTCAGATTAGCCCGTGAATTCCACACTAACATGATTTCTTGGGCCTAAAGGCCGGTGACCCACAGGCCACATCTAGCTCAACTACAGCTCCTCCAGGAAGCCTTCCCTGATCACTGCTCTCATTTCTACACTCCCTGTTTGTGTCTCTCATTCTTGGCTTCTCTGTAAGTTCCTTTAAAGACAGCTCTTGTTTCTGTATCCCAGCAGCGCATCCAGCAAGGAAGAACTGAACTATTTAGTGAATAACTAGTTAAACAGCTAAAATAACAATGAGTATGGGAGAGCTATTACATCACGAAACTGGCAGGACGGCAAGTGCAGAAAGCAGACAGGATGAAAAAGATAACCGCCTCTGGATGTGTTCTGCCTGGGAGCAGGTGCAAGGACAGAACGGAACAGAAAACCCAAAGCAGGAGGCCCTCAAAGGAGAGTCCAATGACCTCACAAAGGCCGATCACTACGAGCTCAAGGCAGGCTTTTAGGATCTCATGACCTGAGGAAGGAGCCTTTGCACGCACAGCAGAGATGAATTAAAGGGGGAAAAATGACAAAGTCTGTTACCGCACATCCTATCAAACACACTGTCATGTGGAACTGAGGCTCCTGTAACAGGCTCACAGGTCCCTGGCCAACCCTTGAGCGTCAAAACAATGGAAACCCGAGTACGGGACACGAGGCCAGGCACCCGGACCGAGTTCCCGCCCTGGGTAAACAAGGACTAGCGGGGGCGGAGTCAGCACTGGGGGCGGGGGGGGTGCCAACCAACGGCTTACTGCCTCTACTTACCCCCAGTCATCCTGGGGCGAGAGGACTGAAACACGTAACACACAATCTGCCAGTCAGTAATCAACAGCTAAGACGGGGAAAGGAAGATTTTCTTTTTAAATCCAAAGCCTCATCGCCAATGAGACTTTGACAGAGAAATGCTGGTAATAAAGAAGTCACCATTTCCTCGTGACGGACATAAGGGCTAAGAATTTCACACGCAGTGGGTCTCAGGGGGAAAGCCTGCTGATCCCAGGCGGCGCCAGCCACCCGGCTGTGAGGAGTAACACCCCACAGTCTTCCCCGCTCACCAGCGGTGGAGATGTGGGCTTGACCTCCAAGAAACCACGGCTGGGTGGCTACGGAACACACCGACCAAATGCTAGTTAGGACAGCCAACTGGAGTCTACTTAAGAGGTGGATCTTCACGATGTATCTTGGTGAAAACCCTTAGAAAACATCGTTAAAAAATAGGAAGTGGCCTAGGTACACAAAGTAAGAACTAAAGCTCTGTGTGCGTAACAAGGCTGACTGTGGTTATCCTTCCGTATTAGATCCACGAGTGATTTTTATTTCCTTCAACTCACCTTTCTGTATTTTACTTTATAATGAGAACATACTTTACTTCTGTAATGGAAGGGAGGATTTTCTTATATATTTAACACAGGGTTTCCATTTATTACGTTTTAATCGATACAGTGTGAAGAAAATTAGCCGACACAACTTCATTTAAAGAGCATCTTCCCACGGGAACGGGAAGCTCCGGCCCGCGGGGCACTCACCCGGGCGATGCAGTAATCTCTGGGGTTCTCCTTCTCCAGACCGTACTTCTCCAGAGCTTCGGCCACGGCGAAGTCGGCAGGGTCCGTAGTGGACAGCAGGATTGTCTTGTAGGGAATGTTGGGTTTTAAACTATCCGCGTAAATTCTCAGTGTTCCACCTAAAAAACCATTTGGACATCTCAGCACTACTTTATTTTATCCCAGTCACCAAGACAGCTAACATTTATGATCTCTGAAAAAAGGGCACCTAAGTTCCAGTTGTAATGAGTGCAAAGATGATATCTTATGTTCATAATTCTATATTCATTTCCTGCTAGACAACAGACATTAACAGTATGACCTGCTGATCCAGTAACACTTTTCACAGCAACTGGTCCTGTGTGACAATTCGGTTTCTGTCCTCTCTCTGAGCCCAAGCAGCTCTCATAGCAACGAACCCATTCTCACTACGGGTCAAGGATGAGAAAAGGAGGAAACTGCGCGGCGCTCCCACAGTGCGGCCTGTCAACGACCCAGCACGTGCGAACTCACAGGCCCGTGTTCCGGTGCTGAGGACACAGCCTGAGCAGGCCAGTCCTGGCCTTCAAACAGCCTACACTCTAGTGGGGGGGGGGGGGGGGGAGAGCGATGAGGAAACACAGGGGCACCTGTTGTGAAAGACACAAGCATGGTTGTGAGAAAGGCAGTGACCAAGAGCTTCCTAAGCTCACGAGACTGTCAAGCCTTCTACGAAAACAGACTCCTGCCAAGAGCCCTGCATGACCAGGAGCAGCGGCCCTGCGGCCATCTGAAGAGCTCTCTGGGCAGGGGGTGAGCAGGTGCTAGGGCCTTCGGCTGGCACAGGTCTGGCAGGCATGCCGGCCAGAGATGGACCCGAGGAAAGAGAGGGAAAGGCAGTCAGACTAGCTGAGGCCACACGACGCAGGGCCAGCCCAGGATCACGCTGGCCGAGGCCACAAGGCGCGGGGCTTTGCAAACCGCGATCCCAAGGGTCTGGATTCTACTCTAGCTGAATCTGAAGCCGCTGGAAGGCCCCGGGCACGGCGCCACTGGTGCTTTCCTGAGAGGCCAGGCTTCCTCCGGGTGAGGCGCAGCTGCAGAAGGGCGGCGCTCGGGCCGGGAGTCAGTTCTTAAAGCATGAGTGCCACCCGCCCGGGGGGTGCCACCCGCCCGGGGTGCGCCCCTCCGTACTTCCTCGTACCCGCTGGAACGTGCGCGCCTGAGGGACTTTACAAGGACAACGCGCACGAATGAGTAAGACCCGTCCTGCAGGCGGAGGCGTCCAGGCCGCGCACAGCAGACAACCGGGTCTGGAAGCGGGGCGGCGGCCTCGCGTCCTCCCCTTTCTACACCGGGGACGCCCGCCAAGAGCAAGACCAGCACTTGGCGGCCCCGACGCCCCAGACGGCAGAGGGGAGGGCCGACTTCCGCCGGAAACACCGAAGGCCCTCTTCCGTAGCGCGTCCGCGCTGGGAGAACACGGTTCGCAGCAGCGCGTCGGCGAAGGGCCTCGCCGGGACGAGCAACGGAACACCGTCACCGTGTGCCCGGAGAATTGCACTAGCGGGCGGGCTACTTGGAGCGTCCATTTATCCGTCTACACCCGACTTGGTTATAGTGTGCGGAGTGCCGCGCCGGCCTAAGGCGCACGCCACCCTCCGCCAGAGCAGGAGCGCGGGCGGCCCCTGACGCGGACGAGCCCACCTGCACCGCTGCACGGTCAGCCTCAGAGGGAGGCAGGCCCGCGGGGGCCCCTGACGGCCGGCGCCCCTCCAGGACCCCGAGTGCGGGACCCGGGTCACAGCAGGCATGCCCAACGCCGGCCGCGAGGACGGCCTCCTAGAGACGCCCACACACTCGCCGGTGGTGTCGCAAAAAGAAAAAGAAATCCGCGGCCTTAACTGGTGCTCGAACCCCGTGCCACACAGTTCCTGAGACTCCCGGGGACACGACGGAGTGCACGCACACCGAGTGCGCAGGCGCGAGGCCGGGGGCGGGGCGGGGGCGGGGCTTGCAGCGAGGCAGCAAGCTGTCCTCAGAACTCAGGGGCAAGCGGTCAGGCTGACATGACCAGGAGGTCACAGAAGGTGGGGTCACTCTCAGAACACCCCCACCCCCCGCGTGTGCCCATATTCCCCCATGGCTTCTACCAACCTGACAGTTACACCAGTAACTATAACTGCCTACAAGAATGCATTTTTCTTTTTTTTAATGTTTATTTTGACAGAGAGCGCGCATAAGCGGGGGAGAGGCAGAGAGAGAGAGAGAGAGAGAGAGAATATCCCAAGCAGGTTCCACACTGTCCAACGTGGGGGCTCGATCCCACGAACCATGAGATCATGACCTGAGCCAGATGCTTAAGCCACTAAGTCACCCAGGTGTCCTGAGAACATATTTTTAAAAATCATTTATGAGACAGACAAAATAGCTGAACTTAATATATTTGACTTCCTTAATATTAACTCCAAGCAGCTATTTTGCTAATAATATTTAGGTTTCTAGAGTCTCATGGGAGTCTGTATAAAAAAACAGTCCTTCTGCCCCATCCCTGTAAGCTCTACTTCTTAGCTGTTCTAGTTTTCCTCTAAAGAGTTTGTTTTGCTTTGCTTCTTCCTGTGTTCACTGCCTGCTCCTCTAACAGTGGCCTTCTCAGGTTTTCCCACTACCTGTACACTTTCTACAAAAAGACTCTCACCCAGGCCCCGTGATCCTGCCTGGCAGCCCAGTCTACTCCCGAACCTCTCCCTCCACCTGACGCTGCGGACCATCACCTGGTCAGGAGACGTGGACCCACCAGCCCCAAACAGCCTCCGGATCCCACCAGCACCTCAACGTAACCCGTCTTCTGCTCCCAAATGTTCTCTCACTCCAGACCAGTAGCACCCACCCCGGGAAAACAGGGGCTATCCAGAAACCTGGATAACATTGGCTTACCCTCCCAAGTAAAATACAGTCTACACTGGGTCTCGGTAACCCCAGCTCCTAGGAAAACCATGTGCCCCTTCCCTCTCAGTGGCCGGGCTCGGGGACCCGCCCCCCTCAGATCCATCCTCTACTCAGCTCCAGGGGTAAGCACGCCAGATTTGAAGCCTAAGCTACATTGAAAGCTCTCTGAACCCACACCTGAAACTCTCCGGCAGCTTACTAACAGATCACATCAGATTTCTCCATCAAGTCTTCCCGATGGCAAAGGGAAATAAATGAGGGTCTCCGTGGGCAGAGCCTGAAGCGACACGTGAAGAGCTTCCTGTGACACTACATGTAAAGGTTACATCCTAACCCACATTACAGGCATATTTTCTTATAAAAAGACTTAAGTTGTCCACAAAAACTGATACTCTCAGCTTCCTCTACCACACGCACACCCCCCCGCGCACACCTGAATATTCCTCGAGAAGTCGCTGAGGAAATGTCCATCCAGCTACGTCAAATTCCTTCTCTGGCATACACAGTCCCTTCAGGTCTAGAAAGCCAATGACACTTTAGGTCAGCACGTGGAGTCACCTCCGAGTGTCCCCCTCATCCTCTTCCAAGTTTTCACTACCCGTCTTCTTCACCTTTGGATTTTCTCTCCCTCCTCTTCATTTTCCTCTTCCTTTTTTTCTCCCTTACTGCATACATTTAGAAGTCACTTTAAATCTCTCCAACAAGACAGGATACATATAAACAGATAACCATCTGGGTCTCAAAAGGAATCTATTATTCATGGGACCAGAACGCATCTCTCTTCTGGAGCTGTGAATCAGGGGGACCACAGTTCCCACGGACTACAGAACTCAGACTCAGCAGTACGGACACTAAGGGTCGGAGTACACATATGATGCTAGGTGTCAAAGCTGTGGGGCCAGCTGCAGCCATGACTGTGGCCGTGGGGGACACGACATTTAAACAATGCTCGGCCTGAAGAAAGGGAATCCTCAGCGGTTTGTCATGGAGGCAGAATCAAGGGCTGAGAACCAGGGTCCACAGACCACCTCATGAAAGGAGACGAGGGATCACGAGGAAGAGAAGACTGCCCGCAGGACGCGAGTGCAAACACAGCTCTGCCCTGACGCAGCCGACCTGCCCCCACATTCGCATACTGGATCCCGAGTAGGGACTAAAACCCTTGGACTCAGGCTTGGACTCAAGAGAACGGTCTACAGTTAGAGAAATGCCTCCAGTCCCAACATTCAAAACCCTACACTTAGCAAGTCAGCTAACAGGTATATAGGATGCAACGCTGCAACACCCACTTGTTAAGTCCACAGAGGTGACAGCCTGAAAGAGACGCAGTTATATTAGGGGACAGTTATATTAAGTCGGACATTCTTAGAAAAGGCGGGATCGATGACATAGTCCCTCTAACACAATGGTTTCCTTGAAACTCAAAATGATGATACTATCATTTGTAACAAGTGAAACTGACTTCTAAGTTTATAACAAGTATCTTCTTTGTTGAATACAATTACAGGTTAATTACAAATAAAAATTTTATGTCAAATACCTAAAAACACACAAATTCCGTTTATACCTCAAACAGTCAAATCACGTGTTTTACCTCTTTATAAGCTGTTACTTGCCTTAGAAATAGGAAGTAGTTTCCAGTATGTCCTGGTAAATGGAAAAACCAAGTGGGAGAGAGGGGACAGTATGCTGACATTTAAGTAAAGGGACTGATGGGGACAAAAACTGAACTTCTCTAAGTATTCCTTGCTGGTACATTTGCCTTAGAAACTATTAAGGTACATTAAATTTTTAAGACTCAAAACTCTAAAATCAAAAGCAAAACAAGTAAGTCTAAATATCAATCAATATGAGTATATAACTATGAACAGAAATCAATTAGGTGATTTCAAAACAGTAATTTTTTTCTTTCCCAATTTTTATTTAAATTCTAGGCAGTTAACATATACGGTAAAACTGGCTGCAGAGGCAGAACTTAGGGCTTCGTCACTTACATGCAACAGCCGGTGCTCATCCCGACAAGCGCCCTCCTCAGTGCCCATCCCCTGCCCCCTTCCCTCCGTTTGTTTTGTCATTAAGAATCTCTTATGGCTTGCCTCCCTCTTTCTTTTCTCCCGTTCCCATCTGTTCATCTGTTTTGTTTCTTAAATCCCATATACAAGTGAAATCATGTGGTATCTTTCTGACTGACTTATTTCGCTTAGCATAATACTCTCTAGCTCCATCCATGTTATTGCAAATGGCAAGATTTCATTGTATTTGATCACCAAGTAATATTCCATTGTATACATATACCACATTTTCCTCATCCATTCATCAGTCAGTGGATATTTGGGCTCTTTCCAAAGTTTGGTTCTTGTCGAAAGAACTGCTGTAAACATTGGGGGGGGGGGGGCATGTGCCCCTTCAAGTATCTGTTTTTTATCTTCCAAAGAAGATATCCAGATGGCTAACAGACACATGAAAAGATGCTCAGCATCATGCATCAGCAAGGAAACTCAGATCAAAACCACAATGAGATACCACCTCCACCTGTCAGAATGGCTAAAAATAGTAACACAAGAAACAACAGGCGTTGGCAAGGACGAGGTGAAAGGGGACCCGTATGCGCTCACTGCTGGCAGAAATGCAGACCGCTCTGGTGGTGGTGCAGCCACTCTGGGAAACAGTATGCAGTTTCCTTAAAAAGGTAAACACAGAGGCGCCTGGTTAAGCATCCGACGTTGGCCCAGGTCATGATCTCAGTTTGTTAGTTTGAGCCCCATGTCAGGCTCTGTGCTGATTAGCTCGGAGCCTGGAGCCGGCTTCGGATTCTGTGTCTCCCTCTCTCTCTGCCCCTCCTCCACTCGCACTGTCTCCCCCCACCAAAATGTAAACATTAAAAAAATTTACAAATAGAAGTTCTCTATGATCTAGCAATCACCCTACTACGTATTTACCCAAAATGCAGTAATCCGACAGTATAGCCTTACAAGGTATCTCACAAGCAAGTTTCCCAAGAAGCTTCAAATTTCTTCATTATCATACTGTTGCTAGTAACAGCATTATTTGTATTTTGACATTACTGTTTATTATGAGAAAACAAATAATTATGTTATTGGTGTTGGGGAGAATTTTTATCTTGAGAAGAAAAGTTAGCTTCTTCTGCAATCAGAGCAGTCATAACAAGCACTGGAAGGATTTGCGAGCTCTGCCCACAAGAGGGGCTGGGGGAGCCGGCACCACGGAGCTCTCCCAGCAACCGGAAAGAACAAGACTCCTAAGAGAAACAGCCACGTCCTAGTCTCGGTCAGCAAATTCACAAGGCGAGCCTTGGTCACACAGGGAGACTCCCCAGGACCATTGGGGACACGTCAAAGCCTCAGGTGCTGGGCGGAAGGGACCCTCCCTGTCCCTAACTGATAATTCAAGAATCAGTGAGGGCAGTAACTGCAACAGATGGGAAAACACCGATCAGTTTTGACTCCACAAATTCATCCAAAAACTCACGAACCACTGCTCACCTGTAGATGCGGTAAGAAGTGTTTCCGCCCCACTGCTCTCCCTCCGAAACCTAACCCTGCCTCTGCCCCCAGTCAAGGAAACCGAGAAAGCCGGAGGAAAACAAGGGTAAACCACAGGATGTGGTCGGCAAAACCTACAAGAAAACCACCCAGGTTTCCAAGTGAGGACGCCGAGCAGGAGGGAGAGGAGGAAAGAGGGCGGCAGGAGGAAACCACAGCCAGCGGTGCCCCACGCCGGCTGCGGTCGGACCCTGACAGCGGGAAGCGGTCGGGGACCGGAACGAGGACTAGAAGCCGAGGATGTGAAGGGAGGACTGTGCACTCCTGCACGGGGTGGCGGTGCTGCGGCCTCTCGGTACTTCTCAAGAGTCTCTACCTTTAGGAAAATACACCGAAACCGAAATACTGAGAAGTCTGCGGTTTGCTTCAAAACCTCTGGGAAGAGGAGCAGTAGCGGCGGCGCAGGGCGGGCAGTGCGCGTCTCCCCGCGTCCCGTACACGGTCCGACTGCTCCGAACCCACAGCCCTACGCGAAGAGCCGCGCCGCGGAGAAGCCCGTAACTAAGCACCCGTGCAACTAAGCACCCGCGTGGGGAAAGCACGCGCAGCGATCCGGAAGCCCGCGCGCGCACGAGTC